>LPNX010309762.1:18322-28681 GCA_001517045.1 Pseudotsuga menziesii | reverse complement strand
TTTTGGGGGGGGGGGGGGGGGGGAGTTAGCAAAATTGTCGCAAGCGAAAACCTCCCCCAAAAGTCTAATTCTCATGACTTTTGGGGGGGGTTTCTAAAAACCGCCTTCAAAAACACCTTTAGCGGGGGTATTTACAACAGAAGATGGACATTATTACTTGAAGAACAACACCCCTTTCTTGTTTAATGGGGCATACATTGATGTGCTTATAAACCCAATTTAGGACTCAATATTGTATATCTAATATTAGGGAGGATTCAGTATTCCCTCTGAGGTTTCTATGATTCTATTTTTGATGGTGCACTTGTACCATCCCTCATATCCATTTTGAATTTCATTTTCCCAATGTCAATGGCCTTGACAATTTACAAAGATAGTGTCGTACATGAAGTCATTTTAACACTTGTTAGTATATCCTATGCATATTTATTTTATCCCTTGAGGACATGAACATCTCATTATTCAATTGTCATTCCTACACTTATAAACAACAATGAATAGTATTAGTTAGTTAGAAAGTGATTCTTCATTATTTATATTAGTGATAAAATATCATTGCTTGTGGTAACAACATGTGGTTTTATGTTCCCTATGATGACACACGTTCATATAGTGATATACATGTCTTATCGTCCTTAAGTCCTTAATGAAACATTATGCCTTCTCCCTCGATCGGCATGGGTTCTCCAGGATAATGATGATAGGTGACTTCCCCTTTGTCATCTAGTACCATGCTCCACCATGCATAGTAATGATGATCTTAAATGCGCCTCAAATTATGTGTATCCTTGTTTACCACACCTCAAAAACTGCCTAAAAAATAACCTTTAGATGGGGTGTTTACCCCCCCCCACCCCCCAAAAATTCCAATTCATGTTGGATTTTTTTTTTTTTTTTTGGGGGGGGGGTCTTTCCAAACCCCCCCAAGACTTTTGGGGGGGTTATTTCCAACACCCCCCCCAAAAAAATTCCAATGAGACTTTTTTTTTTGTGGGGTGTTAAACACCACCCCCAAAAGTCCTGAGAATTGGACATTTGGGAGGGTTTTAAAAAAAGCCCCCAAAAGTTCAATTCTCAGTATTTTGGGGGGGGGGGGGTTTAAGAACTGCCCCCAGTGGCCTATTTTTTTTTTTTTTTGAGGGGGGGGGATTTAGCAAAATTGCCGCAAGCTAAAAATTCCTTGAAAATGTCTTTAGCGGGGGTTTTAAAAAAAAACCCTCCAAAAGTCATGAGAGTTGAACTTTTGGTGGTGGTTTTTTATAAAAGCCGACTTCAAAAACACCTTTAAGGGGGGGTCTTTCTAACCCCTCCCCCCCCCCCTCGTCCACAAAAAAAAGTCTCGAGAATTGGAACTTTGGGGGGGGTGGGGGGAGGGGCTATAAAAACCGCCCCCAAAAGTCAAATTCTCATGACTTTTGAGGTGGGTTTTTATGAACCACCCCCAAAGACCTATTTTTATTTTTTTTTGCAAGGGAGGGGGGGAATTAGCAAAACTGCCGCAAGTAAAAACCACCCCCAAAAGTCTAATTCTCATGAATTTTGGGGGGGTTTTTAAAAACCGCCTTCAAAAACACCTTTAGGGGGGTCTTTCTACCCACCCCCCCCCCCCCCCCCCCCAAAAAAAAAGCCCAAAAAATTGGCTTTTTGGGGGGGGGGGGGGGGGTTTAAAATCCGCCCCCAAAAGACTTGAGAATTGGACTTTTGGGAAAGCTTTTTTTTTTTGGGGGGGGGGGGGGATTTCTAAAAGCCACCTTCAAAAACACCTTTAGGGGGGTCTTTCTACACCCCCCCGCGCCCTCCCCCCTCCCCCCCCAAAAAATTCCTAAGAATTGGAGTTTTTTTTTGGGGGGGGGCGTGGGGGGGTTTAAAAACTCCCCCCAAAAGACTTGAGAATTGGACTTTTGGGAGGGTATTTTAAAATCCCTCCCCCAAAAGTCCAAACATCACTTAAGTGGAGATGAACCTTAAATTTAATTTTGCAATAACATGATTGATTTATGGCATTAATGGATTATACATAGAATGTGATATTCTAAATGCCTAATGTGTGAAAAACATATATTTATGTTGATTGAAAATTAGTGAAAGTGAAATATTTTGAATGATCACTAAGTTATGTATGATATTCTGTTATCTATTTGTGAAAAATTTGTGAAAAGGGACTTGGTCATGGGAGTAAGGACATGGTGTGAACCAAGGTCCTATGGATGTGAGTAGCCAAAGGCTATGATATAGGACCTCATTCCTATTATGTCGAGTTTTGTATGAAATAGAGTAGTGCAGCAATGAAGAAGATGAGGTGAATTAATAAACAATAACCCTCACCTTATATAAAGACATTTAATTGAAATAACATATTAACAACTCTGACTGAGATATTACATTGAAAACAATACTCTAAGACATCACATTAGGAAACAAAAGAACCAATGGGTATCTTTCGAGTAGATAACCCAAAGGTACAACTTCATTTTGGTTCATGTGCACAAAAATCTCTATGGCCATAGAGTGCACTAAACTAT
This sequence comes from Pseudotsuga menziesii, assembly GCA_001517045.1. Taxonomy (NCBI): domain Eukaryota; kingdom Viridiplantae; phylum Streptophyta; class Pinopsida; order Pinales; family Pinaceae; genus Pseudotsuga; species Pseudotsuga menziesii. Next base: position 26,159 of record LPNX010309762.1, on the reverse strand, counting down.
TGCTGAGCATGGGGGATGCTAAGAGAGAATAGTTGTCTATACACCTTAAGGAAATCATTATTGCTAGTATATTAGGAACCAAAACAAGACTGATAAAAATGTTTCTTGGACTGATAGTGTCAGATACATAGAGTCCCTAAATCCTTATTGTCATGAGTACAAGAGTGTACAAGACAAGAATTTTCATGGGTTTTCTATTTATGTTGAGACTTGAGACTGAGATTAACTCAAAAAGAAAAAAAGATGATATATGGGATAATAATAATAATAATAATGAGAAAGAGATGTTATTTTGAACAACTATGGGGACGCGCAAGGGACTGTATAACAATGAATAAGTAGTGTCCTTGTGTTATATAATGTAGTAATAAGTCCAGCTAGGCTAGGGAACCCAAGAGAGTTGGTAAAATAATTTTGAACTGCACAAAAACAAAGACCACCAGGGGTGTGTCATCTGTTTACAGAAAGTGAAATAAAAACTGTAAAAAATATGTATTTACACTTGAGGAGGCTTGTATGAGAACTTGTGGTTCCATCAAGAGATGACCCTCATGTGTATGTGTTAAAAATGGTAGAACTTTGGAGGAAAGTTGTGAATGATTGTTTCTATAAAATTACCTTGGAATGGTATGACCAAATGACATGTATATATTTGAATATTGTTAATGCTATTATATGTAAAAAGTGTGATATGATTCCTTAAGTGATAAGGGGAATGGTTGAAAGTACCAAACTCATTATGCCATGACAAGAATACTTTGGTTATTCAGTGTTAAATGATGAGTTGCAATACGATTGGTACATTCTTTATGATAATTAAAAATAATTGCAGGTGCAATGGAGGACTAAGTCAAAATAAATATAATAAGTAGGTTATGATTCCTTTCAAGCCTTTTACATGATCATGGGTATGCCCGCCTCATTTGTATAAAAACAACACACTGAGTCATAACACCAACAACAAACTTTCCCCTTCGGAAGGTCATTCTTTCCCACTTGTGTTCCACACAATTTAAAAAAACAATTGAGAGAACGCAAAAGAAAGGATGATGCATTATCGACTCTACAGTACCCTCTGAACCTCATACATCAGGCGGCATTTGCGATCATGAAAAACTTGCACACATGTGACAAATTTGTGAATCACATGGTAAAGTGCCATCAACATACAACATGCATCTAGCCAAAGACATATTCACAAGATCCAAAGAGCATATCGATCCCAAAATGGCCCCAAAGCAGTCAAGTGTCATAATCGCGCAAGTAAAACTTTGTTTATACGTGCTACAACGCTCATCCCCAGAACAACACTCGAGCTACAATGCAAATTAACCTTCGAGATCTGCTCGATTGACACAAACAACGGGATCTTACCCACCAACGATGCATTAAAGACTCGTGAAAGCTCCAATTACTCAAATAAAATCGAATTTTGACTCTCCACACACTTGGTTGCCTTAAATGGCGTCTTGGTGTACTTTGGAGCCAAAACATGGATTATTGGGTTCACATTATGATCTTGGTATTTCTTGGACACCTCTTGGCCTATACAAGAAATCCATGGGCATGATTATTGTAAGAAGAAACTTTGAGTAAGTTTATGTTGCTGAAATTATGGTTGAGCTTCCTCATAGATCACCTCTTCCCTCTTGCCAAGAATTCCTAAAGCTCCCATGCCTCCTTCCTTTAAGGGGCACGTGTTCTTCTCATTTGGTTCCTTAACCATTTCACAAACAAGTTTGGACAAGAAATACCTCCCCTGAGAGGATTGTTTGCCTCCTTTGGAGCTCACATCTCCAAGTTGTTGTACTAGCTTGACCATTGGGAAATATACAAGTGGTTTAACCCACATTGATTGTTGGAGTTTGCATCATTTACTCCCTTTGGCATTTTATTTGGTTTTGTTGTTATTTTCCTAGTTTTGTTTTATTTTCTACTAACAATCTTTTGCAGAATCAGTTGGGTCATTATCTCATCACAATCCAACCCAAAATGGGATTCAAATATTGAGGCCTTGCTGCAGCCTACAAGTCGTTGCCCCTCCCCAAGTGAAAATGCACTCTTGTGCAATATTTCCCACAACAGAATGGTCATAGAGGGTGGTGAATCTGAGGTCCTAAGGGTAACATAGTGTTAAGTTTTGTATCTCTCTAATACACTTGTAGGCTCCAACAATAGTACTCAACCCAATTTTACCTCAAGAAATAACTAAGGAGGCTCAATTGTTCCCTTAGTTATACTACCTGACTACCCATGTACTAGAGAGGAATTTTCTCAAGTGATGTGTTCAGTGCCACTATAGTAGCGAAATGATCAATCACATTATCGAAATCTAGTTTTAAGGTTCTTAGGGGACTCCTGATATACTCGAAGATGATTGGAAATTAAATTTTTTATACAAGTGTTGCCTAATGTGGTACTACTCAAAGGGGCACCAACATAGATTTTAAGGGTGTCCAACTAAGTGAAACCTCTTGTATTTCTTGTGTGTAGTTTTCCCCAACTATAGATTTACCCATGGAAAGACATATCTCAGTGTTATTTATAGACATTGGAACATGTATCTACCAAAACAAAAAAAAGTCTAAAATTTTCAACATAGGAAAGTGCTCTGATACTAAATGTTGTGTACCTTAATAACATAATTAAAATTTTAATGAAGAATAAACAAAATAAGGCAAGATTTCAGATTGAAATGATGAAATTACCACATCAATAGAGATTTGTAGATAAAAAAAAAATCATAATAACAATACTTTTATTGATGGAAGTGAAGTAATTTTCACTTGCTTCTTCTAGGGGAAACCTCCAAATGAAGCAAAGCTCCAATTATATAATACTTCACAAGACATTTTGTTACATTGTTTCTCCTCCTATATATAGTTCAAGTGAAGGAACTTTCTTGTAGGCATAACCTTCTAATAAGCCTTCTTAGTGAAAGAACTTTCTAATAAGTCTTCTTACACATGTTGCTTTCACACTATATCTACTATATGGGTCTTGTTTAATATAAATGGCCTCAATATATAACGCCACTTATCTATTTAAAGGGGATAGAGTAAGACCCTAATAACGTAGTTGTGCCTTTTACAAACTACAATAAAAATCTTCTTCTAAATAAAATTGAAGGCAATATGCCTTCGTTGTTTGTTAGAGATGTGTATTGTGCCTGCTTTAATTGGATGGATATTGCTATATTTCATATGGTGCTTTGCATTGTTTAACTATTGAGACATTGGTTAAGTATTGCAATATTAACTAAGTGTAAAATATTGCTGCCTTGTTTTAAAGGTTACAATTAGACACTCTAATGTCACAACAAATTTGAAAGAAAAAAAAAATCAAACAAACTATAGGTCAATTGCAATACCCCTTTTCACCTGGTTTTTATTTACTGGGAAAAATAAACCCAAAGAAAATAAGGCAACAAAACACATTGTGTCTATTGTTCAAAACCAGCTCTTCATTTCCAAGGAGTTCATATGAAAGAGATCTCTCATAAACCTTTCAATTGCTAATATTGTAACTATCGGATTGAACATAACATATTTTGCTTTTTGTCAGATTTTCTATAAATGTTTTATATCTATTATTTATTTAATATTAATATTATAATTAATATTCAATTATCATTTACTATTACATTTTACCACAGCATTTTTTTGGGTGGACTATCATCTATAAGCATTCATTTATGGATGAGAATGAGACAAGTATATTAATTGGTTTTATGGTAGCTTCTAGATATTCCAAATAACAAATAAGAAAAAAAAAAAAACAGGTTTTGGTCATAAATCTTCAAGAAATTTTCAAAACAGGCAAAAACACTGCTAAATCTTACAGATTGTGAGTGTTGGGGATTTTGTGTTGAGTGATTTCATTTCTGAGCTTAAACTCACCCAACAAACAACATAAATTATATATTTTGTAAGTTAAATTTATTTATTAATCAGCCTCAAAGTCAAAATCGTCTCCTAATTAGACAGCCCCATAATTTAGAGTGTACTAATAGTTTAAACATAAATAATGTATAATTTTGTGTAGATCACTTACCATGTATCAAGTTGCCAACCCCAAATTAAGTGGTGCTTTGTGCTAGTATTTAAGTTTTTAAAAATCTACTTATTTTTATTTTTCTGTTCGAAATCATTAAAAATGATGGTGGTCAAGTAAAACGGATCGAAGTAACCCTCACGACTGAAAATTACATTATTAAGCACTGATTTCCGTTTCAAGATTATTAGAGTGGCTATCCACCTAGACGTAGGATCAATCAACTATGAGAATGAGTAGTGCGTCAATATAGTAAAACAAGGCCTCGCCTCTTTGCATTTATTTCCCACACTGGCATTTTGTGAAGAAAGAGCTGAGATCGGAGATGAGCGTTGAGGACATCTGGAGTTGGTAAAACAAATGAAAGACATGGATTCCCTCCTCGTAGAAGAGAAGCTGGATGTCGTTGTCCTTATTTAAGCTCCTCATATGCTCAACGTATCTGAGTTGCCAATCCTGCAGAGGGTCATGGCCGCCCACCACGACCAGCATAGGGGGCAGGGAAAGGGCAGAGATGCCATTATTTGTCCCAAATACATTGCAAGCCGGATGATTTCTGTCAGCGCCCACTGGCAGAAACGCCTTCCAATGCCAATCGGAGCTCTTCAAATAGACGAGGGGATCCCCTTCAAGCCTCAACTCAGAAGACGTCCTCTCTTCCCCACCGAAGAATGGCTGCAGGAGCACATGACCCACTATTCTCACACCCCTCATCGTCTCCTTCTCTGCCGAAACCCGGCAACCAACATGGTGAACAATGTTCCCACCTGCACTGTCACCCATGAGAAAACAACAACATAAATCTGCAGTACCGGGGAGCTGTGACCGACCTGATCCGCCCGAGGAGAACCACGCAACGGCATCGAAGCAATCATCGTACGGAATGGGATATCGTTGCTCGGGAGAGCGCCTATAACCCACCGAGATCACTATTACTCGGCTTCTCCACGCTAGCCGCCTGCAGAATGTGTCGTATAACACAAAATCGGGTGACAGGCTTGAGAACCCTCCGCCATGGAAGTAGAAGACGATGGGCAAGCGGGGCTCCAACTCTTCCGGCAGATTCGAACCCGCGACGGGCACGAAGAGACGCACCCAGACTCCTGTCCCGGCGTTGACGACGAAATCCTTTGTATAAACCCCCTGCGTGGGCGTGATTTTTGCGGGGGTTTTAGGTTGGAGCCAGTTCGCAACCCTCCGGTAAATGCTTCCATCTTCCCTCATCGACAGTTCGTTCACAAATTTTATGAATCTGAACAGTATTCTCATTCCTAGCGGGTAGGAGGTGGCCTTTGAAATTTGAAGCCCCGACATCTGCTAAACTATTTTCGCCACTCTAACGCAAATCGATATCGATGCAGAGTTCAAACCAGTCTGCGCCTGTATTAATAATATCGACCGATTTCACATTCACCGCGTGTATACCATTTGCATTGAATAGCATTTAATATCATAGTAGGTTAGTAAATAAAGTGCATTGATTGATGCCAACGCTTCAAACAATTTATTATACGAAGTTTTTTAAATGTCAACCTACCAATTTTAAATTTCTTTACAAATTTCTACCCTAGACCGTCCGACCCCATGCCTCATTAATCCCTTTTAATTATATATATATATACACATTAACCATCCATTCAACAAATAATATAAAAAACACCCCAATTTAAGGAGTTGAAAGGTAAGCCTTTTTAAAGTTTTAAACCATGCCTTAGTGACCATTAACATATCATCCACTTACATATAACATTAAATGTGGCCTACCTCATACTGCATAGTTGGTATGAAATTGATTTTGATTTTGATTTTGATTTTGATGAAGTCGAGTGTTCCACTTCATTTTGATAAGACCCCACGTTCTTCTGACCCGGCAGGGGCCTATATAGCGACCGCTCAGGGGACTATTAATCCATTAAAATTCCAAAAAGTTTTGGTAAAGTGAAAGGATTTTAATATTAATTGAAATTTAAACAATTCTATTTATTTAAATGTTTATTGGTTGATAATAGATTACCCTACCCCCGAAATTAGGCATGGTAGTTTCAACTCGCGACGTGCATCTAATGTTATAATGCATGGTCTGTTGAGTATAATGTATAATGCATCGTGTGTTGAGTATATTACATCGGAGGGTTGACATGATTTTTTCGAGTCTCTTTTTAATACTTATAAATGAGACTCTAATGTATCTTTTTTATGCTTAAAATGAGACTTCAATTTCTCTTTTTATACTTAAAAATGAGACTCTAATGTCTCTTTTTATACCTGCCTCACGCAGGTATATTGTAATCGATCAGGTTTGACTTTGCTTTGACTTTGCTATTACTTGGTGCCTTTTGAGGCAGTTTTAAAAAATCAAAACCTGTTTTGCAAAGTGAGACTTAGGGGTTTGTAAAATATGTTTTTTAATTTTGTTAAAAAGTTATTTTTGTCAACTGCTGATTGGTGGATAGGAGGTGATGTCAGCCTTGGAGTTTGGTATTTGGTTTTCACTTGACACATGGCAACTATGACATCAGCATTTCTTATATTTTTATTATTATGTTATTTATAATTCGAACCATTGAGTCAAAGGCTAAGCATATATTATTTCTGTTTCGTTAACCAATCCGCTGGCAGCACTGCATATAAAACGCTTCTCCGGTGGAGGGGATTCCAATACAAAGTCCACCCTGTGTATGTCATCACTACTTCTAATTTTCTGCGACATGCTGCTCATTCCATCGTCTTTGCTAAAATCAACTCCAATAGTACTGCCAGCATCTGGCGCGTCCATTTTCTTTCTTAGCTCGATATGATGATGGGAGACTTTGATGTGCTTCTGCCTCTGCTTCTGCTTCTACTTCTGCCTAGAAAATATAAGCTTAGAGGACCATTTCTCAGTTGTGTCTGCCAAAGTGTTCGTAACGACCTCGATGGGGAAATTCAAAGAGGCCCGAGTTCCGCGATTGAGAAGAGCAGCTTTATCATAAGCCATGGCGGCTTCCTCGGCCGTTTTGAAAGTCCCAAGCCACACCCGAGCTCCTCACCTCCCTGAATCTCTTATTTCCGCCGTGAATTTACCCCACGGACTAGGCTTCTCTGCAGCTTCACCCTGTGCCTGGGTCATTTTAGTGTTGCAGATTGCAGGTGTATAGGCCGTGGATCCAGTCGCTCCAGGGATCGCCATCTCCTGCTGGTTATGAATTGCAGTCCATCCAAGGTTGGCAGCAGGCTCGTTGAGAACCTGGAAGAGTATCATGTCCTCTGAATCGTTCTCCTTCAGAGGAAGAAGTAGAGGATATTGTACTTGATCTTGATCTTGATCTTCTACATTGCAACAACTTTCTTCTTTCGTATGATTCGTTAGTTGCAGCCCATCATGTATTGGTTGATCAGACTTCCGTGCTGCAATAAAATGAGCCCATACATCTTCTAAAAGCCTTTCTGCTGATACCACTGGACCATGCTCATGCTGATAAGAACCCTCTGCGTTATTAGGAGAAGTTGTTTCCAACGCCATAAGTTATGATTACTGCTCACTTTATTTTACTACTCAGCTAAGAGAGCCTGGACACCAAGATCAGCTAATCCAAAAATAATGAAAATGAGCTATTCACTCTGCGTTTCTGATTAAATTTGAGAAACTTCAACACTGGAAACATGAAAACAGATGGAGACTCTCTACTGTTTGATATAGTTGCAATAGCCGAAGCAATTCCAATTGAAGGCTCGATTTTAGCAAGTGTGTTGGCTAAATACTCGTCAAGCTTGAGGAGTAGGCCGTGGTAACGAGGAGAAAATC
>LPNX010309762.1:0-18215 GCA_001517045.1 Pseudotsuga menziesii | reverse complement strand
AAATTGGATCTCCCTTAATAATTAATAGATAGATAAAGTTTAAGATAATTCTAAAAAAAATAATTGTTTGCTTTGATTTATAATAATTTAGTACTAAAATTTTATATTCTCATGGTTTAAAATAGTTGTACGAATTAAAAGAATAGTCTAATTGGTCACTTGTGAGATTTTGATGTTGATTTCCGTTTCCTTATCAAATTAAATGGACGGTTCTAATTTAGTTACCAGGTGAACCATTTTTCAATACTAAATGTCATATCAAATATCTAGAGTGCCGAATATTCTTGTTTAAAGTCAAGATATCTATGTGGAATCATCGGTTGATTCAAAAAAGTAGGTATCAAATGAAAGCAAATTTAAGTTTTAAATATATGAAAGCAAATTTAAGTCTTTATTCACCAACTTAATGCAAATTTAAGTTAATTATGGCGTATGGCTTATGTAAAATTAATATAAATGTTTTATTTTAAATTTGATAATATATTAATACATTTTAGTGTAAGATTTTTTTAGAATGAGAAGTATTAAAATTAATATAATTGTTTTATTTTAAATTTGATAATGTATTAATTTTTTTTTAAATGAGAAAATATGATAATTCTTTGAGATTGGGTTAAGATTTAGATGCATTATTTTTATAAATGCTTGTAAATATTTCCTTTTATTATTATTTTTCATTAGATTAGCATATATTTATATACAACAATGCCACACATTCTATGTTTTTAAAGAATTATTTTCTTGAAAGTTTCATTGTAATAGTTGGTGCTTACATTGGAATTCAGATTTTTCAAAATCTCCAATTGTTGTTACATTTTTAATATCTATATTGTTAAGTATTTATTAGGCATTCAACATTGTTAATGTTATTCAATATCCATTTCTTACATAATATTTATTAAACTATTTTTAAGAGCCAAGTACTAGGCATCTATGTTGCTTATCTCAACTATTGGTAGTGACAAAAGCTCTCCTATTCACAAAGACTAGTAAACTCATTTTGGATCTTTAATTTCAAGGACTTACTTAATAACTAATTAATTGATATACACATAGAAATATAAACAATGACAGTTACAAGAAGTAACAAGTAATGCAACAACTTATAAACAACAAATAATCTCACATAGAAATATAAGTACCATGGCAACAAGCAATACATTATTTCAAGTTTGAATGTTTCATAATTTCTTTAACTTTTAGCTTTAAACTATATACAATATCACAATAAAATATTTCTAAGAGGCAGGTATAAGCAGCCTTGCTGCTATTTCACTTGTTTATACTTATACTCTTAATAAATTCATAATGACTTTATATACGTCGAAATCCAAAATTAGATCAATGCAAAGTTAGAATGGATAAATAATATGTCATGCCATTGTTTGTTTTGGTATCCACTAGCTCTAAGAACTAATTACTCGAATTTTCATCCGTTGTTCAGTCTATACGAAAGAACTAATACTTTCTCTACGAATATATGAACGATATGCTACGCAGGGTGTAACTTATTTTACCAGCAATTGAAGAGGGCACCATTCATATAATTGTAGCCATATACATGAGAGAAACTAGCAATTATATTATACAGATATACATTTAGTATCGCTGGTACAAACACAATTTTACATTGAAATATTGTGTGTACAGGCAAACTTTTGAACATTGAAAATTGATTTTAACACAGGATGCCATGGTTAATATAGATTCCATTCTGCTGTAACGAAATAATGCAGATGTAACTAAAAATAAAAAAATAATGCAGGCCTGTTAAAAGTGGGCAGTCCATACCATTTGGTGCGACAAGGTTGGTTTGAAATAGGGCAGTCTCATTAAATAAATTTGTGGTTTTTCATAGGCAACATAAATAAAAAAAATTAGAAAATAAAAATAAATATAAAATATAAATTATATATCCTCTAAAATAAAAAATAAAAAACATAGATCCATTTTAAACCCAGATTTATCAAATACCTAAAAATTAGATCTTTTCAAGTTTAAAATAGATCTAACTTTAAAATAGATCTAATGTACAAAGATATCTTGATTTCTAATTCTTTTGATTTCCATAATTGCACTAAATTAAATTCAAAGGAAGCCGAATTTAAAATATTTTTATTGGTTCCCAAGTCATGTGAAAGCATAACATTTTTTATTCCATTCTAAGGAAGCCGAATTTAGAGTTAAAATGTAGCTTTATTCGCTCCAAAGTCATGAAAATTTTTAGGTGCGATTAAATTTGAAAAAAAAATAATAAATAAAAATTCTATGCAAACAAATTAACTGATCGACTGTTTTAAACATGATAATTTTTTTTTTTTAAGAATTATTAATTTTTAAATTTTTTTTCTGTCCAGCAATGAGAGACCACAGATTTACCTTTAAGATCAACTTATGTCAATTGACTTAGTGAGCAAATCAACAAGGCATCCACTTGTGAGATTACTTATCATCACGAGTTAACCAAAAATGGGAATTGATTGGAATACCATTGTTATGACAAAGTTGCATGTTGTTAATATCAAGGCATTCACATGTAAGATTTATAAATTAGCCTTTCTAAGAAGCAAAAATTGATCACTAAAAAATCACAAAGTATTAATTTCTCAAAAGAAAAGAGATTAAATATAAACTTATTTCATGGTGTTTTAGATATCTTAAAGTAAAGGTGTTGGCATTTGTTGGAATTTTATGTTAAGTTAGGTGTGTTATTGTGGTGTTTTTTTTGTGTATGTACCTGGTTGTTCAACTAGAATTTATGTCATTTGTGTGTTTAAGCCTATGCTACACCCTCCCTTAAGTCCATGTGGATGTATCTATATTTAAGATGTAACAAAGTGGGTATTTGATCATGAAGAAGGATGCTTAGCACACTTTTTGCACCTTTTCAAATTATCCGTATTCCAACAAAAAATTAAGAAATCAATTCAATGGCTAACTATTTTTGTAGAAAAAAAATATATATATATATATATATATTTTATATTATAATTTTGGGGCAAAACTATCATATTTATGTAGCTTCCATCTTTTTTTCAAGCAAAAAAATTTGTACATTTGCTATTAATAACTAATAAAAAAGTACATCTCCAAAATACCATAATATAGCACAATATATCTTCTTTATATCAGCAGTACTCTTCTGGAGGAAACAACTTAAAACAATACTACAAAACAACTATACTAACCATATACCATGACCTAACATCCTTCCAACCAAACCCATTCATAATACTATATCCTTTATAGCAAAACTAAAAGACATAAACAAAATCTATCAAACTATTACATCAACAGAATCAAGGAAATTAAGTGCTCTTTTATCCACCATCATTCCTTCAATGTCTTCTTCCCGTAGAAGAAAAACAAATTTAGTAATAGCCTCTTTGGATAGGGTATATGCTACTTTATTATGCTCTCTATAGATGTGAATGATATCAAAACCATGGAAAAGGACCAAAAGTTTTTGAATCTTGAAGCACCATTGGTGAAGTGAAATGACCTTCAACGACCATACCTTTTGTAGCTTCCATCTTATAGCACTAGTTGTTAGCATCTGCGAGGACATTGCCAACTCGTGGCTCTTGTTTCCTTATAGATGGGAAGTAAGTCAATTCACTTTTCACTATTCAATGTTACACTTTACAAGTTAAGCTATGTCATCCTCTCTTACATGTTTATTATGGATTTTACTTAGATATCGTTGCTTAATTAAATGGAATGGAATGTTTGAATACTTTATTAAGAAGTTAGTATTCCAATCATTTAATTATCTCATATTAATTAAATTAATATTTTTTTATTAAATTATGTTGTTTATTTTTAATTACACATTGTTTATGTAAATAGATGTTATGGATTTTGCATTGTAGTCATTGATCTTTCTTAGACAACCATGGACTCGATCCTATATGATATAAAATTTGAGAAAGAACGCCAATCTCCCTAGGGCTCAACCGAGAGCGTCTCAGTCGTTAGGGTTTGAATCACAGAGGTTGCAAGGTTAATCTTAGAGATATCCTACCTTTGACATGTCTCAACGCATCGAACAATGTCTATCTCCCCAAGTCTAAACATCCAACTCCCAGATTCACAATAACCACAGCCTCCTCAAGCAACAACATCCAACTCTCGGGAATGTAATCTGTCATCCACCCAAGATTAGTTCCCCAATTTTTATGTTTTCAACTCCAAGAAACTTGTGTCACTAATGCGCCTTGTCCACAAGGGCTTGGCCTACTAGTGATTATTGTTAAATTTGTGAACCATTGATCTACAGGAAAATGAGAGAAATTGAGAAGTGGAATTATGCAGTGGAATATCAAGAATAATGTACACTGAACAAGACAAAGTTGAGACAAATATGATAAGAATTGATCAGTTAATTACAACATTAATCTTCATTATCCCAGTAGTAATACAATGGTGTTACAATAAGAAGAATTCGAATCATGTGGATAAGAATCAAATATAACAACTAAACTTGACTGAATAGCTATCTCAGTATGTCTAAATCATTGTTAGAGCTCACTAGTCTAACTCTAGATGTTTAAATAGGTCTGCATTTAGTTAAACTAGTTAAACTAATGAGGTGGGTGGAAAAAGGCACTACTCCCCATGCAACCATGCAAAACTGGTGCTAGACTAACTGAGAAAGATCTAACTGATTGTAACTGAAGGTTGACTCATCATAACTTCCTACCTACCACATCCAACTAATGGAGGTTGTTAGTGGCACTCAGAGTGGCTCCTAGAATGTAGGGATTGGCACCGGTGGCACTAATGGCACCAATATCATAGTGCAACCAAACTCTAGAAAATGAATCCTAAGTTCGTAAAGATGATCAAATAGACTATATATGGACAAGGGAGGATTATTAAATCCTAATGCCCCCCTTTAATCCTAAATTGAACAACTTTCAACCCTGGCAACTGGCCAACTTTGGGCCTCGACAACTAGGCCAAAAGTCACTCATACAATCTAATGAAAAATAAAAATTGCTTAATAAACTAAGGAAAATGGGGAAAATCTCATGGGAACACCCCCCTCCCCCCCTCCCCCGCGTCAAAATAAGCAAGAATCAAGAAAACAAGCTAGATACTTCAAAGAAAAATTTCCTCTTTGTGTAATAACATGTAAAACTTTTCCTGCAATTTGTAGCACTATGCAACAATAATGCAATATTTTGGTTCTTCTGTGCAGCAGCATCCTGAGACTTTGCATATGAACCTCTCAATTTTCTTTCGATCTGATGAATGGTCTTTGTGTTTCTTCTTTCTGGAGGAGGAATGGAATGATCAATTTTGTTCTTTAGTGGGCCAAGTTGTTGATCATTCGCTATCATCAAGTAGCATTCCCATGGAAGTTTGTTGCACCACTCTGTAGATAGCGAAGTTGTGTGATAGAGTGAAACATGCTCATTCTGATACTGGGACTGTGTTCTCCTTCTGTCTTTTGGATTCTTGGCACCATCCCCATGTGCTTCAATGATCTTTTGGGCCCATTTAGGCTTAGGACACTGATTTGGAATGGGAGTTGGATCTAGATCCAGATTCTCACGACATACAACCTAAATATCAAGATCATGTTGGTCTTGTTCCTCTTCATTTGAATCTGAAACATAAGACAAAATATCATCATCAAATGTAAATGGAAGAGTGTTTATACCTCCTTTTTCTTCGGATTGTAGTGGATCAAGCAACTGATCTTCTTCAAACTGAACACTACGCTCTATGAAGCACTTCTTAGTTGCAAGTTCCATCAATTTATATGCTTTTGCATCATCAGCATATCCCATCATTATGCATTCACTACTCTAGGCTTGGAAGGCATTTCTCTTGTCCATCAGAATTATGGCCCAAGATTTGGAACCAAAGAGTCTCAAATGAGAGACATCGATATTATTCCCATGTAGTGCTTCAAAAGGAGTGGCCCCAATCACTAATTTGTGAGGCACTCTATTCTGTATGTATGAAGCACAGTTTACGACTTCAACCCAAAGAGAAGGAGGAATATTCTTGGCTTGGAGAAGACATGTTGCCATCTCCTTCAATGATCTATTTTTCCTCTTAGCCACACCATTCTGCTATGGTGTGTATGGAACTGAGTGTTCCATTCGAATCCCATTTGATTCACAATACTGCTAAAAATATATTTTAATGTATTCACCTCCATTATTTGATCTAACAAACTTGATCTTCTTTCTGAAACTATTCTCAATCAAGGATTTAAAAAATTTAAAAATGTTGAATACCTCTGATTTCCGTTTCATAAAATCCAGCAGAACCTTGAAAAATCATCAATAAAAGTAAGTAAATACCTGGAACCATTGATTGATGTTGTGGGAATTGGTCCTGAAACATCATTGTATATCAAATCAAGTGTAGAGGAAGCTCTATTTTCCTTCCCAACTTCATACCACTTCTTTGGATGCTTACCTACCAAGAAACCAAGACATACTCCATTTGAAGTTTGGATGAGTGGAAAGCCCTCAACCATTTTGTCATTGTGGAGTTGCTGGAGATATTTGAAATTGAGATGCCCAAATCTCTCATGCCACAACTTGTTGGTGTTATTGGCATGAGTCAATAAAGATTTTGGATGTGAAGCAGACAGAAAATGGGAGAACTCATATGCCTTTGAGGAATGGTTAGCAAACCCTTTCACTATGAGATTTCCAGTAGAAATTTCATTGATTTCCACTGAGTCAGAGTTGAATGTAACTCTCTTGGGAGATCCTGTATGAGTCATCTAATAAATAGACAACAAATTTGCTGCAAGAGAGGGAACATGGACTACATTCTTGAACTCACCATGATGGATTTTAATAGAACCTCTTCCAGCAACTGGGATTTGGGAGTCATATCCCATATGAATGTTAGGTCCTGCTGATAGAGTGAGCGTGGTGAAGGATTCCCTAGAGGAAATCATGTGGTTGGATGATCCATAATCTATGAAATAGGATTTCAACTAAGTGAGGCCTACCTTCAAGGCATGGAACCTCTCATGATCTTCTGTCGTTTTTCCAGCATCAGACTTATTTGATCCTTGTGGAAGGGAAATATTGTTCTATTCAATGAGTGTCGATAGCTGGTTCATTGTCTTCTTCATGCACTGGCTCTCTGGATGAAAGCCCCTCATACAGTATGGACACTTAGTCTTCTCGAATTTCTTCTTTCTCTTGGAACACGAGGCTCCATCAGAAGATCTTTGATTATCCTTTGGCTTCGAATCAGTGGTCTTGGCATCCTTCCCTTTGTGCTTCCCTCTTTCTTGTGCATTGCTTGAGTCTGTCATCGAAAATGCTTGATTCTTTGAGGTTTGAATCACTCCCATTTGAACCAATTTATCTTTCTCTTGTATCAAGGACTCAACAAAAGCATCTAGAGAAGGCATCTTACAATTAGGGATGGAAGCTCTTCCAGAATGGAATGTAGAGACAAAGACTGAGTACTCAGAGCTAGGATTTCTCAATACTGACAGTGCAAGATGCTCATCTTTTCTCTCTAATCCACATTGTTTTCATTGCACTACTAGTGACTTGTACTTTGCAAAGAATTGTTGAATAGATTTGAAACTGCTAGGCTATAGAGCTATAAGCTCATTCTCCAAAATATTCCCTCGACGCTCATATTTTTACCAAACAAAGATTCAATCTTATATCAAGCTTCCTTTGGAGTCCTTAGTCCCTTAAGATGTAACAAAAGATCCCGAGAGATATGAGTGCACATGAGTCTGAAATCCTCATCAAATCAATTCAAAAATTTGTTCTTCTCAACAGATTGTCGAGGCTCAGTTTCTCTACCCATTGTCATCATAAACATACCAAGCTTGTGCAAGGCTACATGCATATATTCCCTCCAATCAGTGTAGTTTAAGGGTGTAAGGATTCAGGGTATGAGAGATGAAGAATCCATCTTTCTGTATGTTGAATAATCAATTCCTCAAGAATCTACATATGTACCTGCAAATAACACTGCAAAAACCAATTCAATTTGCAATCATGTCAGTTTCAATCCTTTCCACCTTGACATGTACACTTTCTTAGAGTTCGTCACATTTGGATAGACTTCTCTGGACAAAATCCAGAGGGATCAAGGCTATCATTTCAGGATTTATGTGGAAACTCAGCTGCTTCTGGTGTACAATGGAGATCAAAGAAGAGTAGTTTTTGATAACCTGAACAAGGCTTTGATACCATGTTAAATTTGTGAACCATTTATCTACATTCAAATAAGCACGATTGAGAAGTGGAATTATGAAATGGAATTTCACTAACAATGTACATTGAAGAAGACAAAGTTGAGACAAATCTGATAAGAATTGATCAGTTAATTACAACATTAATCTTCATTATCCCAATAGTAATACAATGGTGTTACAATAATAAGAATTCGAATCATCTGGATAAGATTCGAATCTACCAACTAAACCTGGCTGACTGGCTAACTCAGTGTGTCTAAATCACTGTCGGAGCTCACTAGTCTAACTCTAGATGTCTAAATTAGTCTATAATCAATTAAACCAGTTAAACTGATCAGGTAGGTGGAAAAAGGCACCACTCACCATGCAACCATGAAAAAATAGTGCTAGACTAACTAAGAGTGATCTAACTGATTGTAACTGGAGGTTGACTCAACATAACTTCCTACCTACCACAACCAACTAATGGAAGATGTTGGTGGCACTCAGAGTGACTCCTATAATGTAGGGATTGGCACCAGTGGCACCAATATCATGGTGGAACCAAACTCTAGAAAATGACTCATAATTTAGGCAAGATGATCATAAAGACTATATACACAACAGGATTTGAACCAAAAATCTGACGACAGAATCCAACGACATCTGACGTAAAGTACATTTTTGTCGGTTTTCAATGATGAAAAATATTGTACCTTCCAATTTCTTTAAGCATCGTTGAATTTTCGACGTCCTTAGCATAGGTTTTTCGATGACACTTTGCAACACTATGTCATCAGATATGCGACGGAAGAGTGCCGAATTTGCAACAGACGTGTGTCAAATTTTCGACGACACTTGGAGGATGAGTCGCTGGATATCCGACAATAGTGTGTCGAATTTTTGGCGACACTTGGAGGATGAGTTGTCAAATTTTCGACGTCCTTGGGCTATTTTTGGAAATAATATAAAGACATATTTCAAATAGTTTAAACCCATATTTCCAACGGTAACTAGTTCATATCGTCGTATATTCGACGATGGATGAATTATAAATATAAAAAAATTTAAACATTCTAACATATTTTCTATAGAAGCAACAAACAATTTGCGGAAATTATTTATTCCTCGATGGAAGGTTTGAGGAATTGTTTTATTCTTCAAGGGGCAGTTGTGGGAATTTTTTTTTCTTCGACAAATAGTTTGCAGGATTTCTTTTTTCTTCGACAAACCTCCATTTGAGAAAATTATGATGCATGGAACTTGAATTTTTAATATTGTCGATAGTATTCATTCACAAAGTTTGTGACAAAATGTCAAATAGAAATATTCTTGATCCAAACGAACACAATCAACAATTGCTCGCTAGACTATGGGATGCAGCGAAACAAAGGGGTGATGGAAAATGTTATTGTCCATATACTCAATGCAGGGGATTTAAGAGGAGAAGAATATTGATTTCTAGAGCCATAGAACATTGTAGGGAACATGGACATGCTGAGTGGGGGAATGAATATCGTCCATTTGTAGGTTTAGCATTATAAATTTTTTTATATTCTTTGCTTTGGTAAATGTGTGTATTATTTTATTATTTCCTATATTAAATTATATCTATTGATGTTTTCATGTATTTATATAGGAAAGACACCCTACGACATATCGTCCAGAGGAAGTGCTTTCAGAACAAGTTCTGGATCAGGATCATGGAGCGTCTAGGTTTAATGGAGAACGAGTGAATGATCATATTGAATAAGATGATCAGACTGATAATGTAGTTGAAGATGATGGTACAAGTACATTGATCCATGATTCATTTAATGTTAGAATGGATGATGGCGATGGCGATGATAATGAAAATATTGATGACTTTGATGATGTTCACGATATACCTCTTCTCGATAAGGGAAATNTGTTGTATTGTTGATAATGAACTTGAAGGTTATGAATGGTCTTTCAAACATATCAATCACATGGATGCTAAGGTATGTAAAATAATCCATCACATATATACCATTGTGATAAAGTTTATCTGTATTCCTCTAATAATTGTATTGTTAACTCATTATTTATCATCATACAGATGAAGTGTGTTTCGTTAATATTATTTATTTATTAGATTAACTATTTTATTTATTTTTATTTAGCTTGATAGTTGAATTTCTATTACCACCATCAAATATTTTATCTCGCACATATCGAGATTTATCTTCCATCATGAAAGAGATTGGAATGCATTATGAAGAAATTCATGCATGCCCCAATGGCCATGTTATATATTATAATCAGCATGAATTTGCAACAGAATGTCTGGAATGTCATATAAGTAGATATCGAACAGATCAAGTAACAAAAAAGGTGCCTCACAAGGTTCTTTGTTATATTCCCATCATTCCACATTCGCAACGATTGTTCAGGTGCAATAACATAGCACAATTTATGGATTACCATGCGAGGAACATAAGTCAAGATGATGTTATTCGAATGCCTACAGATGGTTCTGCTTTTAGGGATATGGAGGAAAAGTGGCCTCACTTTAAAGAAGAGCCACGTAATCTTAGGATTTCTTTGGCAACAGATGGTGTTAATCCATTTTCACTGATGAAATCCATTTACATGGTGTGGCCTATTTTTTTTATCAACAATAACATTCTTCCATGGTTGTCAATAAAGAGGGAGCACATAATGTTGTCGATTATTATTCCATGTATTTTGTGTCTACAACTGTTTTATTTCTAATGTCGTTGTGGCATCTCATTTGTCGTATTATGTTTCCTAATTTCATTTGTATGTTTTTTATTTTACTCTTGTGCATAGTTTATATATCTTAATGTTTCTCATAATTATATATTTTATATGTATTTCAAATCAATCAGGTAAGTTCCAAGTTAAATATATGAACGTATATATCGAACCTCTTATAGATTAGCTACTAAAGTTATGGAATGGAATCACTATGTATGATGTATCTAGACCAATATGGCAAAGGAAATTTCAATTCCATGCAATGGTTGTATGGACAATACACGATACCCTTGGGTTAACCCAATTTTGTGGTTTTTATTTTTAAGTTCCACTTTAATTGCATTTAATTATATGAAGTAGTTAATATAGTTTATATATAATTAAAATTGAGATAGACATTCCATATCTATATATTGTAGGTCTTCAAACAAAGGGTAAATTTGCATGTCCAGTTTGTGGCCCTAAGATAAAATCTCGTCGCTCAAAAATCTTAAGAAAGGAGGTGTTTGATGAGTATAGGCATTTCCTCTCTAAGAATCACAGGTATAGGACAACCGAAAAAAATATTTTCAATGGGAAGCATGAGACTGCATTAAAACCATGGAGAATGACATCTTACCTTTGGAAGATGCAATACAATAGAAATCTTCAAGCTGGTACGTATGCATCATAGTATATGAATTGTTATGTATTTTAATTTTTATTGTGAGTTGTTTACTGTAGTGTCCATATTTGATTTATGATGTAATTTATTTATAAACTAATATTCATGATGTCCATTGTGATCATGAAGGAATTAATGGTCTTCCACGAGGAATGAAAAGTTATCCTATACAATTCAGCAGGTTGCCCTACTATGAGCACCTACAAATTGCTCATTTGTTTAATACAATGCATATTGGAAATAATGTGACTGAAACAGTATGGCGACTACTGGAGCTAAGGAGGGAGAAAGATAAAATTGTGAAAGCTTGCAAAGACATTCAAGAAGGAAGCCATGCAATGAAAGACGTCATCCAATTTCATAGCAACGAAGACCAAATTAATATAAACTCAATTCCATGGATATTTACGGAGCAACAAAGCAATGTTGTCAAATAAGTAATGCGAAAAATTAAATTTCCCACTGGATTTTGTGCGAACTTAAAGAATATCATAAAAAAAGGTGATTTTGCGGGGGTCAAAACACATGATTGGCACGTCTTCATCAAGGTAATTACTATTGTTATGTCCATATAATTTTTTTTCATTTTATTGCATAATTTTTTTTCTTGTTTGTATACTATTTGTTTAAACAATGACGTGGTTTGTATATTGATACAATATGTCCTACCTCTCTCTCTCCCAGACAACTTTGACAACGATGTCAAACAAGTTATATGTAATCTTGGTAAATACATGAGATAAATAGCGATTAGTTGCTTGTTATTAATGTTTCTTTAATTATTCATATAATTTATATTTGTTTTTTGTGCACTATTTCATGATATGTAATTTAATGTTTTTTTTTTGTTAAATATCTTTATTGGTTTGTGTCACTTGTAGACTGTTGACATCTAAATAAATCCATAAAGAAGATATAAAGTATTGGAGGAGAGAAATTCCTCGTCTCATGTGTGAAATGCATAAGCATCTACCTTCAACATTTTTCAATGCACAGGAACACTACCTCATACACCAAGTTGAGGATATTGAGTTGTGTGGACCTGTGCACTCAAGGTCCATGTGGATGGTTAAGAGGCACTTGAAATTTATGAAGGGTTTGGTGAGACAACAAGCACATGCTGAGGGTTATATGATGGAAGGATATACGGTGTACCAAAACATGTTGTATGTTAGTGAATATCTTCCTAATTTAGCGTCAAAGCTCAATTTACGTCGTATTTGTGATCTAGAATCCAAAAACAAATTTGAAGGGGAGCACTTGAAGGGGAAAGGTAGATCGAGGAAGGTGAAAGGTAATTATTAGCTAGTGTATGTTAATTATATCGTTCATATTCTAATTGCATTTTCAATTTATTGCATCAATTAAGATCATATACTTTGTTCAGAAACTTTACATCTGTCTTGAATTTTAATGTTTATTGTCATAAAGAAGTTGGTCGAGAGTGGGATGCAATTCATTTATACATCGCAAACAATATTGACTGGATGAAGGTATGGATTGAACGATGTGAAAAATCGGGTCAAGGAATATCATGGGAAGGTGTGGCTTCATTGGTAAAAGAAGCACATCACAATGGAGATAGAAATCTTACAAAAAGGGAAATCTATTTAGCATATGGTTTAAAAGATAAAATGGCAAGCATATTAATCAATCACTCTAAATATTTTATTTTGCAAATTACATTTTGACATACATGTTGTTCTTTTCCATGTATTGCTGCATAACTATTGAATCGTTGTGTAATCTTTTTGTGTATTGCTTGTTGTAGGTAAAACACCATAAGGCTATGGTCTGTAATGGTTGTAGATATCGCATCAAAAAGTTGGATGAAACATAGAAAACATCAGATTGTGGGATATCTGCATTCTTTGAGGTGACCAATGTTTCATCTAGAAGTGACAGACATCTAGAACTCTCAGAAAATTGATACTATGGGTATTTGGAATATATTCTACAGTGTGACTTTAAATCCTTAAAGGTAGTTCTGTTCATTCTCAAATGGTATAGGTTACGATTGAATCAACGTGATCCCGATAGAATTATTATTGAACATGATAATGGATTTACCATGGTAAATACAAGGTTTTTTAAGCCAAGAGCGGAGCCCTATGTTCTTCCAATCCAATGTGAACATGTATTTTACTCGGAGGTTCCAGGTAAAGATGGATGGTCATTTGTTATGAGACACAATCCAAGGGGAAGGCCGGTAAAGTATAACCTAGACGATGGTAATGAAGAGGGTTCTCTGGAAGAAGAAGATGATGATGAAGAGCATGATCAACATGAGTTAGATGATGATGGTGATCTAGTAGAAGATGCCCAAGAATTAGTTGAATCTGAATATGTAGTATACAATTCCCATGAAGATTATATCGACGATGACATGATGATCATAACTAAATTAGATGACGATGATGATATGTCCAATCCTTACAATGTTGACTTTGGATTTGATGATACAGATGATGACTTGGATGAAGAATACGATGACTTGTATGAAGAAGACGATGAAATATATTGAGAGGTAAATATTTAATTAGAGCATCCTCATCATCATCATCATTATCATCATGACCCTCATCATGATCGTCATAATCATAATCAGGTATCATCATCATCATAATCATCATAATCATAATCAGGTATTATCATCATAATAATCATCATAATCATAATGATCATCATTATCATTATTATCATCATAATCATCATCATCATATAAATCATCATAATCATTATAATCATAATCATCATCATCATCATAATCATCATAATCATAATAATCATCATAATCACCATCATGACCATCATGACCATCATGACCATCATCATCATTATGTTCATCATCATCATCACCATTGTCATCATGTTGATCATCATCGTCTTCATCATCATCATCATTATCAAGATGGTTTAGCATCATCGTCTTCATAATGATGATGATGATAATCATCATCGTCATCATCATCGCCGTATTCATCATCATCATCATCATATTCATCATCATCGTCTTCATCATCATCGTCGTCTTCATCATAATCGTCGTATTCATCATAATCGTCATTACGATGATGTTCAACATCATCGTCTTCATCATCATCATCACCATCATCACCATCGTCATCATGTTGATCATCATTGTGTTCATCATCATCTTCATCGTCATCATTGTCTTCATCATCATCATTATCTTCATCATCATCATCATCATCATCATCATCATCATCATGACCCTCATCATCATCATCATCACCACCGTCATCTTCATCATGTTGATCACCATCGTCTTCATCATCATGATAATTAGATGTAGCATTGATCTTCTCCATGAACAAAAATCCAATCATGAGACTTCATCAATTAGACAATTCAAAAATGCATGCGCTTACAGACATACTAGCCACTAAGTGGCTTATCTTCCTTGTTTTTAGTATGACATTCAATTAGATTTTTATTTTTCGACATTTTTTATTATGAAGATAAAAGTGACTTTATGGAAAAGTCAAAATTTATGAGAACGTTAAAATTTAAGATAGATTGTATGAATAGTATGATCATTCTCAGTTTCAAAGTAAATATAATAACAATGACCAATTTTGTGGAAATAAACATAAAAAAGTTAATCAAAGTATTGTTTTTTAACTTTTTATATTAAATATTTCTTTTGTGAAATATTTTTTATTAATTTTATAAGTAATTATTTTAGATATTCTAAGATCAAGAATAAATATATTAGATGGTGGATGATTATTAACATATAGGACAAAGTATTACAAAATCATTATAACATTTGAATATCAAGAATGTTAAAATATACAACCATCTTACCTTGTTAAATCGATAAACTTAGGAAATATGTTTTTATTGGACATTTTTGTGGAATTTATTTTTCCTTGTTTATATAGGGTATTTATTGCAACGTGACCACTAGAGGTTTTTGTGAAAATTGGGTCATGGTTCTCCAATGAGACAAGCACATTGATACTTTGAATACAAGAATGTATTAGTGCTCCATGAATTTCCTACATTATATATATAGATAGATAGATAGATATGCTTTGAAATCAAGATTAAATATACTAGATGGGAGGTTTTAGTGAAAATTGGGTCATGGTGCTCCAATCTAATGTAATTGAAATTGAACTTTTAAATTGTAACTACACATTGGATTTTCAGTTGTAATTACACGTTAAATTTGAAATTTTAAATTGTAATTGAATTCTAACGTGTAGACTGTAATGTAATTGTAATTTAGATTTTAAATTGTAGTGATGTTGATGATGATGACAATGATGATGATGATGGTAATGGCGATGATGAATAATGATGTTGACGATGACGAAGATGAATATGAAAATGATGATGATGACCATGATGATGAAGGTGATGATGATGTGAATGATGATGATGGTGATGGAAATGATGATGACAATGATGATGATGAAGATGACGATGACGACGACGACGACGACGACGATGATGATGATGATGAGGTTCATGATGATGAAGACGGTGATCATGAAGATGATGATGACGACAATGATGATGATGATGATGATGATCAACATGATGAAGATGATGGTTATGATGGTTATGATGATGATGATGATGATGATGATGATGATCATTATCATGATGATGAAGACAATCATGATCAACATAATGATGGTGATCATCATCATTTCCATCATCATCATCATCATCATCATCACCATCATCATTTCCATTACCATCATCATCATCATGACGACGATGATAATGATGATGATGATGATGAGGGTCATGATGATGAAGATGATGATGACGATGATGATGATGAGTGTCGTGATGATGAAGATGATGATGATGAAGACAACGATGAGGATGATGATGATGATGGCGATGATGGTGATCATCATCATTTCCATCATCATCATCGACATCATCACCATTACCATCATCATGATGATGAAGACAATGATGATGATGACGATGATGATGATGATCATGGAGATGATGATCATGGTGGTGATGATCATGATGATCATGATGATGAAGACGATGATGATCAACATGATGATGATGATGAATATGATGATGATGATGGTGATCATCATCATCATCATCATCACCGTCATCATCCCCATTACCATCATCATCATCATCATCATGACAACGACGACGGTGATGATGATGATGATGATGATGATGATGAGGGTCATGATGATGAAGACGATGATGATGTAGATGACGACGACGACGACGACAATGATGATGATGAGGGTCGTGATGATGAAGACAATGACAACAACAATGATGATGATGATGTAAATGATGATGATGACGATGATGGTGATGGTGGTGATGATGGTGATCATAATCATTTCCATAATCATCATCAACATCATCACTATCATCATCTCCATTACCATCATCATGATGATGAAGACGACGATGATGATGAAGGGGTGATTCCATGAAGATGGGTAACACTTTTTGGCCAAATTTGGCGATGAAAACCTGATTTTTTACTCATGTGCTAGATAGAAGCCCTAAAAACGCATATATGCCATGTGAATTTTGACTTGCAGTAAAAAAACAAATTGTAGAATATTATGTTGGCTTCATGGTTATATTTTTAAAAAAATATTCCGATGTCATTTAATGTGTGAATTTTTGCATTTAATGAACTGTGTGACCTTAAAAATTTGAAGAAGCTAATAAGTGGCTTGTGTCCACGTAAAGTAATTCAATCTTGCATTAATAATTTAAAAAAACTATTTATATAGCATGATCTACATAAAATGCAGTGTGATGTGCATATTTTTTTGTTAATTTTTTTCGCATTATACAATTATTTATTATTTTTCGAAAGTGACCACATTCGATTTTAGCATCGTTTTAAACACATATTTGTCCACGTAAAGAAATTTTTTCTATTTTTTCAAAAATTGAAAAACCAAAGATACCCTTTTGAATAGGACACGTCGATATGTGATGTGTGCATTTTTAAGAATTTTTTGGCTGTGTATTTTTAACTCTGCGGATTTTTCTTTGAGCCGCTTCGAAGTTGCAGTGTGGTTTTCTAAGTATAAGTTTTAGAAGTAATTAAAAAATAAATATCATATGAATACCAAAATGCGTGTATGATACGTCAATGGATAGAAGATTCGTTGGTGAATCTATCGGTATCAACTCTGCTCAGTTATGTGCTAAGAATGGTAGGGTTTACACCTCTTCAAGGCACAGGAAATTTTCCATTTGTTTGAATGAGGGCTAAGTCTATTTTTTTAAGCCCTCGACCGAGGTACAAACCTCGACCGAGGTATTTAAATACCTCGGTCGAGGTATTTTAAAGCAAAATCCCGGGAGTGAATTCAAACATTAATCACACTCCAACTACAAAATTAAATGTCTTTCCCACCCAATTTTTTTATAAAAATCTATATAAACATGTAATTCATACTATTGCCTTAGAATTTCATTGAAAAAACTTTGTTTTGTCATACAAAATTAGCATTGTAGATTGTTTTGTAGGTATCAATATGGATTGTTGATCAATCACAATGGGAAGCAGCCAACGTCGAACAAGAAGAAATGAGAGAAATCAAAACAAAATTGAAGAGAAAAGAGAGAAAGATAAAG
>LPNX010309745.1:75251-89441 GCA_001517045.1 Pseudotsuga menziesii | reverse complement strand
TAAGATGGATAAATACATTACTTATTCACTACCATGAGTTTAATTCTCTCAACCATTTAGAGGTTAAATACTCTTTACAACTTGGAAATGGAAGGCAAAGGAATATGCTATTAGGTCAACACAAGACTAAACAAGATTGCAGAAAATGGATTCCTAACCCATAGTCTGAGTGATGATAGACAACATAACACTTATGGAGTTTTCATTAGTTGGCGCCACTTCAAAATTTTGTACTAGAAGTTGAGTGTCTATAGTTATTACACAAAAAAATAGTGTTGAAAAAGTTAATTGATATTTTGTAAGACTTGCTCTATTACAAATTGGTCTACCCATACTGGTTACAAACTGGATTATTCGACATCCACGAAGGAAATTTTGTCAGATATTCGACATCAATGCACTGAAATTTGTGGTCGGTTATCCAACATCCACTAAGCAAACGTAGTCGAATTGTCAACATCTATGAGTTGAAATTATTCGCCATAAATGCAACAGGTGTATGTCAAAATTCCAACGAGGTTTTTTCATTGTCGAAAAACATCTAAAATTCAACCAACGTTAAAAAAAACAAAGGATGTCTTCTCTGGGAAGGGCATCTGCAGCACAACAACTCTGGTTCTCTTCAATAATATGTGGGGCGACAACTATCCCTTTGGGGAATCCTTCGTGTCTAGAACTGAAACTTTCTTCAGGATTTAGCTTGTTCTTTAATTATAAACCTATAAATTTGGCTCCTCGGCCAAATATTTTCTTCTTCATGATTGGAGATTTCATGATTGGAGATTTCAACCTCCACATGCCTCACACTCTAACCATTTAATGCATCTTTGTGAGAAATTTTGAGTTATGAGCTTTTCTCTTTTTATTTGCTCACTAGAGTTTTGTACTTTGGCACCTAAGTAAGGATCAATGCTCAAACCTAATTTTCTTATGTTGACTCTCTACATTTTCCTTAAGAAGTGGAGGTTTTTTTTGAGGGAGGGTTCATAGTGCACATAGAAATGTTTAAGCTTAAGTAAACTAACTTATATCCATTCAATCAATATAGTTATCTACCAAATTGGTGCACCTAATTTGCCTAATTATCTTACCATCAAATTAAGAATTATACATTTCCCAACTTATTATAAATTGAAGTGACCTATTTATATTACAACACAACATAGATTCAATATCTTACTTATTTTTTTTATACAACTCATTTACGTTTTAGATTTATCTCAAATTTATAAACCCAAAACTTTTTTGGGAAAAAAAAAATTGAAAAAAAATAATAACCAAATTAATTTTTTGTATTTTTAAATATGAATCTACAGTCCACACCAAAAGATTAAGCAAGCAACTTAGAGTAAAAACAAAACCATTGCCACCATATTCAAGTACTAAGTTTCACTTCACTATTGCCTTTGGGAAGAGCAGCAAAAAATATTAAGATAACCCACGTGGAAATAAAACTATTAATTACACATTATCAATAAGTTCTTAATTATCAATAAGTTCAAAGGAACAATAGATTATTCTCTAATATTGCCAAACAATGGATCAGAGAAAAGCCACAATGACAAACAGATGATCTAATTTGCGCAACATGCATTCACCATTCAAGGCCCTACTGCGAACTTTTGTACGAAATCAACTGCTTCCTGCAAAGTTGTAATGTTCCCAGTATTTTCTTCTTCGAGAATAATTTTGAATTCATCCTCGAGAGCCATTGCTATCTCTAGCTATAAACAGTACAGGATATGATGTTAGCCCAAGCCCACAACGAGAAGTTAGCTTGAAAGTCATAGTTATAAATAATCAATATTACCGTATCAAGCGAGCCCCAGATCAGAAAATTTGGTTTCAGGAGTCAAAGGCTTCTCGTCTGATAATGCTAACTGCCTCTTCACGATACTGCATACTCTGCCGACAGTCTCTGGCTTGGCCTGTTCCAGAAACAGATTATCAGAAAGCATACCTAATCAGTGTACGATGGATATTTACCTTTGGAATTCAACAATGATAGAAACAAAAAGACTTGTTCCAACTAAAACGTGTCATAGAAACAGTCAGTCACAAAGCACTTTTACAAGAAACTATACAGCTTGTGATGAGAGAAGAAACTATACCATCCCACAAACTACTTTCAGAGCACTAGAAGTGCATTGTGAAGATTGAAATGATGGAAAAACACATTTATGCTGTCCAAATGGTACTGCCTTGAGTCCAGAAAATCTGGGGACAACCTGTAACTAACCAAGAAAACATAGCTGGTTAATAGAATAACATGCAGTTTGCATTCTTTAAGAGAAAAATAATTTTAGTAGAAAATGAAAAACATAAAAGAAACAGATATTATCTTAAAAGCACCTTATGAAACTATATCGGAACATTCTAGACTTCATATGATTTGGCTATCATCAGAAACAGATATTATCTTAAAAGCACCTTATGAAACTATATCGGAACATTCTAGACTTCATATGATTTGGCTATCATCAGAAACAGATATTATCTTAAAATCACCTTATGAAACTATATATCGGAACATTCTAGACTTCATATGATTTGGCTATCATCACTTTGCTATACAATTTTGAGGCAAATTGTTTTATCATTTTTAAAATTGCATTTTAAAAACTCCATCAAATACTCTTATTTATCAAATATTCTTATTGCATCAAGATTTTAAATGGCTAACATTAAGCACCAGACAAGACAGACTTCTGGGGTTCTCAAGAAAAGTGTAGAAAGACATCTCAAGAAAAGTGTAGAAAGACAATTGCATGTTTTCATCCAGTAATCCTTCCACACTTTTGGCTCTTTCCACACTTTTGGCTCTGAGAACCCAAAGACTGTTTGTAAAATAAGTTTTTCCTCTAAAGCACAACTTACAACAAAATCTTTAAATCAACATTTTGACAAAACTGCTTCTTTGATACCAACTTTCAGCATGCTTGTGTTCAAAATGACATCACTGTTTGTTTATATTCTTAAAAGATCTCTGCATCCTTATCTGTACCACCAAAAAATTCACAAGTTTAGAAACTAAAAGTTTTAAAAAGAGTCCGTCCAGACCTAAAACATTAACGTCTCCTGGCTTAAAAAAAAGTTTGCAAGTATACACACTGATGGACTGTCCGACTAAGTGTTTCAATAGTGCTTTAATCTCCCTAATGAAGGCAGTTCAGTTTGCATGGAGACATCGTTGAATGGTAGGACTTGCATAGAGACATTGTGGACATGCTAAAATCACTTAAGTATGTAGAAGCTGACTTTAAGGCTGGGAAAACACATATTTGTGAAAAACACAAGTTTATTGATGTATTTATGTTTGAATAAATCTCAGTATAGTAGATGGAACTTTAGCTTCTTATTTAAACTACAACAAAACCTACGCATGGCACTCACAATGACCTTATGTTTCTTGTATTTTGGGCATACTGTTATATGTATGGACAAATTTGATCAAATTATGTTTCTTGTATTTTGGGCATACTGTTATATGTAAAGAGTATGGACAAATTTGATCAAATTGGGACAGTGGATCAGTTAATTATACTTTGGATTTTAGAAAGATATATTTCATGGGCCAAAATAGGAATTGAATACCATTATAAAGTTAGATATTCAATGATTGATCTAGATTATGAGATCTTTTGTGTATAACGCATATAAATCATACAAATGGTGAAAATATGGATATAAAGGATAATGAACTAGATGATCATATGGTTAAGATTGCAACAAAAATATAAAATCAACAAAATTTGCTAGCTGCAAGTACATAAATGAAATTCTATTATTGTATATGAGTCTAGAAAGTACAAAAAATGAAAATAACAACATTGCTAATTCTCCTAAAACCTTGATAGATGGATCTAAGTATCTATCTAAATGGCAACTTTGTTAACTCACCCATGTGTTAGTAATGTCAAAAGAAATTTTTAAATGCAAAAATAAGTACAAACAAGAATAAAGAAGTGAAAGGAGTAAACACAGAAACCTAAACATAGAACTTGAAAGATCTATTGCTCCATGCAAGTGGAGATTCACTATCATGTACCATGAAAGGAATACCTAGAAAGTGATTGAATTATAATATAGATGTGGAGAAAATCCCATATAAGATACCAAATACCAACAAACATTATTGTATCAACAATGATTAAAGAAATACACTAGACCATATTAAGAAATATGAGACTCACAAAATAGAAAAAAAGTTTGCTAATGTTATCGCTTTTATGTCTTAAACTACAAAGATTAGTCTAATAAATTGTATAATTCCTATAAATAAGAGTATGGTTATTAGAAGGTACTTTGATGTTAACCACAAGGCTAACTAGTTGGCTTACTTGGAAGACACATCTTCATATTTGTAGAAGGGTAAATATCATTTATGTTTGATACCTTACTAAGATTATAGTGGACTCTTACTAGTTTTGGCTTAACTATTTTATGATATCAAGAATTCATTCGAAAGTTTACTCATTTTTCCTAAAATAATTACTTGAGGATACTCGGTTTGTTACATTATAGGTTACACTAACCTTTAACATAGTTGGATTTTTTGTTGTCTTTTAAGTCATCCCTAAGGGTATTGTCACCTTGCAAAGGAAACCCACACCTTTGTAATTAAAATCCCACTTTTTATATTAACAATTAAATTTTAATAAAACCTTTTGTGAATACTTAAAAAGCTACAATAAATATATTTAAAATTTAATGAACATTACAATACCAGTGCTATGTACCAAATTTGAGACCAAACCTAGCCTTGCTATTATACTTATGGAAGGGATGAGAGCGAAGACCTCCTTTCATAATAGGAAGCTCTATAAATCCACCATAAGAGGCATGTTTAACAAAATATCGTGTCAAGCAAAATTTTAAGAAACTTGAAATCTATAAATCAGCAAGAGATTGTCATACTTTAAATGGAATGTGCAAATGTTGATTAACAAACTACTTTCCAAGAATCCGTTGGATTTAGATTGGATGATTAAAAAGAATGATTATTACTATGCTCATCTAGATTCAATTTTTTAATATAAACAACATTATACTCTTGTTAAGCCCCTATATAATAACTAAGTAAATTATGTAATTACAAAATAGCACATATTAACAAAACCATCACTTAAAAAAATAAAAAACTACTTACCAAACACATATTTAACATTATTATACCACCAGCTACATCAATAACATGAATAACAAAAGCCATAACTGAATAAAACAAATAAAATACATGTTTTCGGTTGCTTGAAGGTTTTCGGTTGCTTGAGCTTGGTCTATATTTATGCCTTAGCATATTTATTAGTTGATGATCACCCAAACATTGTACATTGGACCCAACTTTTGATTATTGCATCCTATGTTGGTACTATTGATCCTAATTCATGTTTTAGTAGGCCTCCCTTGATGAATGCACCCTGCTTGGTGTTTGGGTGTATGACACTTGTTTTTTGATCCTCTTTGGTGGTTTTGTAACTCATTTTTGGTGCTTACACTTGGTTTTGTAACCCCATTTGCACAAGTGTTCCCTCATTGAATATTTTTAACTTGGACACCTGAAAAGTTAAGTAACTCCTTGTGTAACTCCTCCTTTTCTATTTTGGGAAGATTCCTTGGTTTGTGGAACACCTCACCTCACTAATTTTGATTCCTCTTCATGGATGATGTGTCTACACTTGAATTTTAGTTAGGTGGAGTGTCTTGGAGTCACTCTCCTTGAAATTTGAATTGCTTGGTTTGGACTAGAGTTAACCTCTTGTGGTTGAGTTACCCCCATTGGATTGACTCAAGTTGGGTTGCCTTGGTTTTTTTTAACCCACTTAAGTTAGAATTACCTTAGTTGGTATATAAATCCATGGTTGATATCCTTCATTTAGGTTACTTATGGTTCTTTTTGGATGGTTGATTATGGTTGGTTATACTTGGTTGTTCATACCTTTGATTTTGAGAGCTTGGTAAGCTTGTGAGATTAGGAAGCCATGTATATTTTTCTATGTGAATGAGATTTGTGCTTGAAGCATTCTGATATTGTATGGTGTTTGTGGTAATCCTAGAAAACTCTGGTGTAGTTCCTCCATGTCCATTGCTTGGCTTCTCTTGATGGTGAATGGTGATATCTCGAGGGACCTAGGGGATTTGGATTACCACTGCGCTTGTTAGTGGGGTGGAAGAGGAAGTATGTGGTGATGAATAGATCAGTTGTGGATTGTTAAATTGATACTTGAATTGTTCTTGAGTGCACCTCCATTGTGGATCTATGGCCTCATCTCGTAGGTGGGCTACCAAAGTGAGATCTCACTTAGTAGTGCATTAGCTGGGTGGAACGTGGTCCGAATGATACCGGTTGCACATTAATAAGAGAAGTGGTTTATTTTTTTTTTTAAATTCATATGTTTGTATGATGTTTCCATTTCTCCATGGATAAAAATTTTATTTTTGAAAATATTGAAAGAGGTATCAATGGTTGGATGCAAATCTCATGGTTTAATTGGTTGGAAATTGGTGATTTGTCCTTTATTTGAGATATGATATTTATGGAAAATTGAAAATATGCGCATTCATGTATTATTGGCTATATATTACTCTATAATAACACCCTCCATGGCTTATTAAATCAATAGATAAATTTATAGCTGAACTTGCTTGGTTTTCAGAACTCTGATTGAGGAAGTGTTGCTTGGAAATTCGAGTTTCCTCCTTGTTTTTGGATATGATCTGATTGGAAGCTTGAAATACGTTATTTATTTTTTAAAATTTTTTATATTACTCCACAAATGATCCCTCTATGACTGAATATATATGTAAATAAATTTGTAGTTGCAATTGCTTGATTTTTTAAACTTTAGTCAAGGAATTTGTTTGGAAATTGGAGTTTTCTCCTTTTTTTGAGATATGATCTTAATGACATCTTTAAATTTGTTTGTACATTATTTTTTTTTGTAGAATACTATGAAAATGTTCCCCCTGTGTCTGATAAGATCTATTATATGATTCCACAGTTGAAATTATTGATTTTTGATCACTAGTTGATGGGTTTTTTTTGCTTGGAAATTGGATTGAATCGATAGTTTCTATTGAAATCTAATTATCAGATGTTGTATGGATGTATATGAAATATAAATTTCACCCTTTGTGGTTTTAGAGCGCCCCATGTATATGGTATGCTTTTTATTTGGGACTCACAGTTGGTTTTGCAAAGCTTTGGATGCCTACATGATGATCCAGTAGTCATTTTTATAGAAATAATAGATCTAATATTTGTATGAATTAATGGTTGTATATGATAAGCCTGTATTTTCCATTTTACATTATTCAATAGATGTAGGTGTTAGTTTCAGATCTGACCTGATGAGCAACACAAAACTGTTAATATAGGTACCATAAATTGGATTGCCAAAATGTGTCATAAATTGCATAGTTACAATGAGAAGATCTAGTTTGTAATTGTTTTGCAAAGAATTTTTTAAATATGATTAGTTAGCATTATTATCTTGATCATGGTTATATTTAATGTTTTAATAATTCAAAGGTCCAAGTTTAGTCAATCTTGTAAATCTAGTTGCACTATCATGCTTGCACGGTCTTGCATCTGCATGAGATTTTGGGGAGTTTTATAATTGTTTTTAAAGTATTGCAATTATTTTAAAGGCTATATGTTTGATTTAATTGGTTTGATGGTATGTCATCATAGCCTTTGGTTAACCTTAAACCATTGTGTTATACCTTTATTAAACCTTCCTTTAGGTTTACATGTGCTCGTGACCCTGGTTTCTAGGTTGGGGACATTACAATAAGGAAATCTACCATTTTAAGTTACCAAATCTCAAAATTTTCCCATTAAATTGTCAATTTATATCATCGATGTGAACTAGCCATTCTAAATATATATCAATGTTTCTGTAAATCTCCCACTGAAAAAAATATTCACCAAATCTCAGACCAAGCTAAACTGTCAGCAAAAAAGGTGTTCCCTTACATCGAAATGCAACTGTGATACCAACTGTTTGTTATAATACAGATTACAACAATTTTGCAAATTGATTCATATAGTTAAACACATTCACATAATACAATGGCGCTCATATAGTTAAACACATTCACATAATACAATGGCACACTAGCAAACCAATGAGCTCTTAAGCCATCTATTAATAAAACACTCAAAATAGGTGTTTACAACCATGACTTGCTAGAGAAAAAATCACACTTCATTACATGACCATGCTACACACTACTATCCCTCGTAGTACTTTTTATTATCATGTTTTTTATGTATATCTCATTTTTTCGTGGGTTGGGTTCGATCAAGGATATATGTTGAAAATACGAAGAAAAAAAATAGTTTTTTATGACAAATATGTCAAGTCAACCATCATGGTAGACACTTTCTCTTGAAATTCTATTGGTTCTTGAATTCCAACTCATCAAGAAATTATAGTTGGCTCTTTTATTATGAGGCCCATTTTAGACCCCAAATTCACTCTAATGTGTACATCTTTGTCTCCTATATATATATCAAGGACACCTTTTCATTTGAATAATTTTATCTTGTCTTGTCTTGTGTATGTAATACATTGTATAAGGAGGTTTCCCCCTCAAAGAGGCTTGTTATTCATCACTTTTATTTATTATAAGGTGTGGATTACTCTTTCTTGTCTATTTATGTTATTTTAGGGTATTTGTTGCATAACATTTGTGTCACATCCCCTCCCCTCATATCGATGATGGAGAGGACGCCACTGAACTGCTGCTACTATCAAAACGGGAAATCTAGCCCATGAACATAAAAATGAAATGCATTGAAGTAAAATACATGTACAAATGCAATATACATGAAATATACAGTGGAATAAAATCTTTCATTCAACACATTCAAGCATTCAACGTGTTCATGATAATTTAAAACAAATACAGTTGCAGAACTTAAATACACAAGAAAATACTTATCTTGAGAAGAAGCTTCCACGCAACTAGCTATGTCGCTACAACGTTCCACCCAACCATATGAGTCAGAGAGCAAAACATATGGGTGAATAATGCCTTGGGCCTCCATTTCCAAGTATTTATTTGGCCCATAAGTCAAAATTCGTTTTCCCAAAAGTCGGCGGCTTTCCCAATACGAATTTGATTGCCATACTCTTCCCATCCCAAGGCATTAAATTCTTCCACCAATTTCTGGAAGAAATAAATGATTGGGCACAAAAGACAAAATGGGTAGTTGACAACTTTATGTGTTCTCCCATTGACATTTGACTTTACCCTATTGGTTCAAGGGTTTGAATAACCCCCCCTATTCCTTGTGAAATCATGCCCCCATCTCTTTAATGTTGCATTGACATAGCTAGTTGTGGGTATTTTTATTAATTCCATATTTACATGTCATCCAAAATTATATTGTGCCTGGCTAGCATGTGATATATTGGCATCGATTTTAATTGTCGAACATAAAATGCTAAATCCATGGTGGGGCCTTTGCCTTGAGCTCCACACCATGATTTAATAATGCTACTTACATCATATATAATTTAATGCAATTGGGGTCAAAACCGAGGTATTAAAATTTGGGGGGGATGGGCCCAAAATTAGGCCTAACAGTTAATCTCGAATTTCCACATAGTATTAGAGAATTCATTCCCTACCATGCATTTTTAAGTAAGTGTATTCAATTCCTTTTTCTATGTGCATATTCATCTTGAATCAACCTTGAACATTCGTTTAATTGGCCTTTACTATTCCTTAGATTTGCAATATGTGCGAGGTCTCTCACTTGCATATCATAGATCTAGTACATGACAATGTTCTATGTTTATAGCGCAACCCATACACCAACGAAATTAGGGTTATGTACTATCTCAATTTGGTGGCCTCCTTTTGTGGCTTCTCTCAACCATCACTTCTCAAATTTTGGCATCAAACATCTGAACTAGTTTGGCCTCACTCACATTCTACCTCTACAAAACTATGATTGGACATGCAGCTCTCCCTTTATGACAACCCTAAGGATCCTATCTTATGCACATGGGTGCATATTAGTTTTTTTGTTGGAGACCACATTTCCTTCTAACTATGAGCTTATTACCTTGGAACATGAGCTTGTAGATTGCAGAACCACTCATATTCTAATTCTGAATTTGCAAAGAATCCTGAATTGAATTTGGATTGGAGAGTGGATTGAGTGGTGATTGTTATCCATGCTTAGATTTGTGGTAGCCTTCCCAACTATGGCCTCTTTTTTGGACTTGTACATGGACCAAAATAATCTAATCATTGATTAGATCATAACATTGTCTCACCACTTCAGATCAGGGATTTCTTTCTCCTTGTACATGTGTTCCTACCATGAGCCTGTTTGTCAAGACTCATATTAAGGATTGATGTGTGGATGTGATTTTATTATGGTACCTTTAATTCTACAGTTTTGTGTAGTGGATTGTGGGCCACTCATGCAGATAGTCTTAGAACTTGTCACTCGACATCTATGTCCATAATGTGCATTCCCTTCTTCTATAGCACTTGTTTCTAGCCACATTGAAGCATTCTGTCTTAAATTTCTTGGCCTTGTTGTCACCTTTAGCTTGTATCTCCTTAATTTTTCCATCATCTATGACATCCACTACCATCATCTATGTCCACTTAGTTCAACATTGTGGAGGCATTGTGTGTATTCCTTCCTTAGGTGATTGTTTATGATTCACCATTTTGTTTGAGATCAACCTTGTTTAAAGTGAGGCTCGTACATAATATCAATTCCTAATATGACTTGGAAGTTGTAGTAGCAAGTGACCCATGTACTTCGGCAAGAAGGATTGGTTTTCACAAGGACACTCATTTTTTTGTTGTGTTTCTCAATTGTACACAAGTATCTAATTAGTCCCTTTGTGACAAGACTCATTTTATAGGATCAATCTCTTTTGGGGGGATAGTGGGCATTCAATTTTCACTAACTTAGGAGTTTGAAATTTGTTGCATGGAGTTCTTATTTGGATATTTGATGGTGTTTCTAGCTCGGGGTTACTAGGCTCTCTTTAGAGTTTTGGCCATATTTCATTATTAGACCTTTTAGTGTATGTAGGCCTAATTACTCTTTTGATGGTTGATGGCAGTTGCTTCTATTTAAAGCATTTGTTCTAGTTCCCAACCAACATCTATTTTTATGGAGTTCCTAACCAACATCTATTTTTATGGAGCATTCATCTAGTGATTGTTACTATTTTCCATCCTTATGCCTCTGTAATTGATCCTAGATTGCTTCAAAATTCAATGTTTCTCTGAGATTGCTTCAAACACATATTTAACATTATTATACCACCAGCTACATCAATAACATGAATAACAAAATCCATAACTGAATAAAACAAATAAAATACATTTTTTCGGTTGCTTGAAGGCGACGCCACGACTCGAACCTGTGATGAAAGAGTTGAGACAGAAGCCATTGGAGTAGAACTCTGACAAGGAAAACGAAAAAACAACACTAACGATGTCCAAATTGCATATGGAGACATGAACAATCGTAGCTCGATCTTATAGCATAGCCATTTGATGGGTATTACTACACTTGTAGTTATCCAACGGTTAGACCATTTGACTTTTTTATTCACAAAATTTACAATCTAACTCTCTAGACATTTTAACAACTAATCATTAATGTTCATCAATTTTACTAAAGTATTCATTATGTTTATCGATTTTATTTATTTGAGTCTTACATTTTTAAATTAACAAAATTATTTCGTAATCTCAAAGCCTTATATTTATGATATTACAGGTTCAAATCATAATTATAAGGTAGTTGAGTTATTGTGCAATCTCAATCCTTTGATTTTGTGATTTAAAATATTAAAAAATATAAATAAGAGGTAGTTGAACTATTATGCAATTTCAACATTTTATATTTGCAATAGTCACATTTTCAAATCAATTAAGAGATAGTTTAATCATTGTTGAATCTCAATCCTTTATATTTAAGATTTTAATCATCTAAACTTTAAATTACTTGTTATCAATGTCCATTATTTCTACTCATTTGAATTGTCAATTGTCATTTCAAAGTAGTTGAGCCATTGAGCAGTAAAATAACTCCTCTTCATTAGATATTGTGTCTCCATCTTTGGTGAGCACTCATTTTATGTTTTTAATTTGTTTTGATTTTGTGGTGGTAAAGTTT
The DNA here is from genome assembly GCA_001517045.1 of Pseudotsuga menziesii. Taxonomy (NCBI): domain Eukaryota; kingdom Viridiplantae; phylum Streptophyta; class Pinopsida; order Pinales; family Pinaceae; genus Pseudotsuga; species Pseudotsuga menziesii. The sequence continues at coordinate 77,272 of LPNX010309745.1, read as the reverse complement.
TATAGGTTAAACTTTTTTTCAAATTTCATTCTCATTCATAAACATTATTTTCATATTTGTTTGTGAGTTGTATCAAATTTGTTAAGATGTAAATGCTTTTTTTTTAAGTTTTATATTTTAAAAAGTTGACATCAAAAAAATTATTTAAATTATTTAAATACGCAATAAATTCATAATTAAAATAAGTTTGTACTAATTTATCTTAACATTTTAATATTATTAAAAAATACTTTTCATTTGTTTTCAATTATGAACTTTCTTTCATGTGACCGTGCCTTATAAATTGCTTCTTCTCATTTAGTGTGAATAGTTTTTTCAATTTAATCCATACTATAAATATATGGAGACAATTATTCTTCTTACACCAATTTACAAATAAATATTATGTACAATCATTTACATTTACCCTATTAAATTCAATAAGTAAAACATTAATATCCATACTTTGTGCTACTTATTGATTGAATAGGACATTTTAAAAGAAATTTGGATTTAGATTTGTGTCATTTCTTTATGAATTAATTATATATATACTAGTTATATTTTAAAGAATTTTATTTATCTAATTATTATTTAAATTAGGTTTTAGAATTTTTTAATTTATTAAATAAAATTTTAATCTTAAAATTTAATATGAATTATACATACATATATATATATATATATATATATATATACTAAATCTTTCAACTATTGAAAGGGCCTGGTTTTTCCAGCCCACACTTCAAATATAATCCATGTCGCATCTGAGTGAGATTTATGGAGCTACATGTGCCCCCCAAGGACTCCAAATATCTTGGACGCTCGACATTGATCCAAGGGTTTCCCCCACAAAAAATGGATCCAAACCTAAGAAAGTGACATCTATGCTTAGATATTCTAGATGCAACCTTTCCCACATATCTTATGTCTCCTCCTTCCCAAAATTACTATATGACCGAAAACCTCCCACTGTATTCACAAATATTAACACCCCATATAGTGGGGCATGGGTATAATCTACTAGCTCCTCTTCGTATTCCATCTTACAGCCCATGGTAACTAACTGCTACTAGTCCCATAGAGGCAAGTCGACCTTCCTTCAAAAGAAACCCAACCCTTGCCATATAATCTATGTAGACTCGACAACTACTAACTTATATTGTAATATACGATATGTAATGTGCGTGTACGCGCGTGCATGCGTGTGCGTGCGTGCATGCATGCGTGCGTGCATGCATGTGTTAATTGGGTCTAGTTTCGGTTTGGAGAGAAATAAGTTTTATCCTCCCCACATAGTATCAATTCCCATAAGTGCCATGTTGATCTCTTCATGTATATCTTGTTGTATAATTTATGTTTAATTTTATAATTTTACCTATTTTTAATATGATGTAGGGGTGGAAAGTAGGAGAAGATCATTTACAATCTTAATGAAAACTAAATTTTGGGTTTGAATGGAAATTAGGAATAGCTGCAAATAATAAGGTAGAAGTGTTTGCATTGTACAATGGGCTCAAAGTTACTAAATTCCAATAGAATAAAAAGCATTATAGATATTGGAGACTCCTTAATTGTCATAAGGTTTATGTTAAACTTATGTAAACCTTTTGATGGTAATTTGGAAAAAAGTATTGAAAGAGATAAGACTGAAGCAGAATGGCTAAAAAACGTTTACTTTTGTATTAAGGAAAAACAACAAATAGAAAAACAAGAACACAAAATCGGCTTTGTGTCTATGTTGTGGAGTTAAAAAAAATAATGGGGGTTGTCAACTACCCCCATTTCCTAATTAATCAACATTATTAATGATAATCCATTCATTAACTTTCAAGTCCTCCATGCATCATTGAGTGAGGCAAGGAAAGGTACTACTAGTTCAAGGAACAATGGAGGAGCACTACCCCATACCATCTCTCAATCGCCACTCCATTCCATCATTTCAACGTTGTAGGCAATCCCTATGGGAGGAGTGTGGAAAATTATTGGGGCCATGCGAAATTATAAAATTGTTTGTGGTAAATCTAGTGATTATTTTGGGT
>LPNX010309745.1:50085-75072 GCA_001517045.1 Pseudotsuga menziesii | reverse complement strand
CTTTCCCTCAAATCTCATCTCCTCAATTTAGACAAAGGGTCATCTTCCTCAACCTTAAATCTCATAATGACCAATGAAAATACAATTAGAGAAATTAGGGAAGAATACACATTTCAACATGAACATGAGCATTATCAAGAGTAGGAGATGTAGCATAAAGATGCTTAGCTTGTGAATAAAAGAAAGAAGGAAGCTCTTAGCTTCCATGTGATTTTTAACTATTCTAGTCTCTATTTATTGTAAATCAATTATGCTTTTATGAGTCTTTTTCCGTATCTACACTAGCATAAATTTGATTAGTGATTTAAGGAGACTAGTTGTATTTGGTTTGGATAATTTGTCAATATGGAGTTTTGAAAGTCCTCCATCTTAAGGTGACGTAGATAAGACTTATAATACCTTTATATTATGGTGACATGACATATTCTTAGTGTGTTATTGAGTGTGCTTTTTTTTATCATTTTCCTTAGGAGCCCCATTTCAGACCCAAATTTACTCTACTGATGATATACTCTTAGTGTTTTGATTACAATTGTTATAATACCAATTTTAACTCTTTGCAAGTTGCCTCAAAATCGTAGGGGTTCCAATTCCTCTATTCTATTCATGACCATGTATAGAATTCCCACAATCAAGGTTTGATTTGAACTTGGGATTTCTCTACAAGTATATATTTTTGTATAAATATATATTCCATAAATTATATATAGAATCCATCATAGGGAGGGTTTAAAAATATTTATCTTAATTTCCACTAAGATGGATAAATACATTACTTATCCACCACCGTGAGTTTAATTCTCTCAACCATTTAGAGGTTAAATACTCTTTGCAACTTGGAAATGGAAGGCAAAGGAATATGCAATTAGGTCAACACAAGACTAAACAAGATTCCAGAAAATGGATTCCTAACCCATAGTCTGAGTGATGATAGACACCATAGCACTTATGGAGTTTTCATTAGTTGGCTCCTCTTCAAAATTTTGTACTAGAGGTTGAGTGTCTATAGTTATTACATAAAAAAATAATGTTGACAAAGTTAATTGATATTTTGTAAGACTTGTTCTATTACAAATTGGTCTACCCATACTAGTTACAAACTGGATTATCCGACATCCACGAAGGAAACTCTATCAGATATTCGACATCAATGCACTGAAATTTGTGGTCGGTTATCCAACATCCACTAAGAAAATGTAGTCAAATTTTCAACATCTATGAGGTGAAATTATTCGTTAGAAATGCAACAGGTGTATGTCGAAATTTCGACGAGGTTTTTTCATTGTTGAAAAACATTCAAAATTCAACGAACGTTAAAAAAAACAGAGGATGTCGAATCGCCGACATCAATATGTCAAAAATCAGACATCTAAGGCGTCAGATTTTGTGTTAAAAAATACTAATCCCTTATCATAGTAGGAAACTTATTTTTCATATGACAGCTAGTCTAATTTCATGGCTTCTCTAGGAAGGGCATCTGCAACACAACAACTCTGGTTCTCTTCAATAATATGTGGGGCGAAAACTATCCCTTTGGGGAATCCTTCATTTCTAGAACTAAAACTTTCTTCAAGATTTATCTTGTTCTTTAATTATAAACCTATAAATTTAGCTCCTCAGCCAAATATTTTCTTCTTCAAATCCATTGCGTAGCTCTATTTCCGTTGGCTTAACTCCCACAACTAGATTTCCGCATGCTTGCTTCTGCAACCTCAGTCTCTCTGCAACTTCAGTATTTTTGTAATTGACTTTCTGCAAGATTCCTTCCGCAAGGTTACAGATTGTGGATTATGGATTGTAGATCCAACTTTTCCCAAAGTTAAAATTCCACAATTTTCCTTTCGTAATATTTCTTCCTCAAGTTGCAGAATGCAGATCCAATTTTTCCCAAATTTGAATTTTTGCAAATTTCCTTCTGCAACTTTTCACAACCATTGATTTCATGCAGGATCCTTTCGGATCGTTGATCTAAGATCATATGTGGACCCCACCTTATCCTTGTGAATCCTTTATCTTCTTTATGCATTTCTATTTCGTAATTCGTCTTTGATATCATTCGTAGATCTACTATCTCCAACGGAACTTCACTTAACCCTACAGATCACTTCGTGATTATTTCCCACCGTTGATCTACCTTTACTTCTTTAACCTAGATCGTCCAATCTCTGTCAAACACAACCTCTCTATTGATTGATAGGAAAAATCAATCAATCATCCTCACCCAACTTCACCAAGCTCATTCTGATATAATTCTTATTTTCCTTTTTGCAGAACCTTTACAAGGGAACATTGATCCTCATCATGATCGATGACATAGGTTTTTCTCATGCATTTTACGCATAGATATGTATTAGCCATTCACAGATATTAATGCGTCTCACCCAACTCGTTTTATGTCTCTTCAACTTAAATATGATACCTTAAAACCCCACAAAAATACAAAGGAATACTTTGAAAATGACCTTAGATATTTATCCTAAACCTTTATGATATCCAAATCCAAAACCTTAGCTTGGAAAGTCTTTCGCAACAAACTGTTCCTTCCACAAATACACTTCCGCAATGCAAATTGCGGGTTGCAGGAATCACTCAATTTCCTTTACAACTCTCCCTTCCGCAATGCAGATTGTGTATTGCAGAAAGTACTTAAATCCTATACAAGTTTTCGTTCTGCAATTTTGCTTCCGCAATGCAGAGTGAGGATTGTGGATACCACTTCATCCATTTCCTTTTTACCCTTTTGCAATATGGATTGCTGATTGCAGGAAACTCATAATTGTTTACGATTTTTACCTTTCCGCAATGCGGATTGTGGATTGTAGAAAACAAATAATCCTCTACAATTTCACCCTTCCACAATTCCGCTTCTGCAATGCGGATTGCAGAAAGAACTTAGACTCATGATGATTTCCTCCTCCGCACTCTTGCTTCTGCAATGCAGATTGCAGGTTGCAGGAACACTTAAAATATTTTCCAAAACTACCTTCCACAAGTCCACTTCCACAGTACAGATTGCGGATTGCGGAAGCCCTTATATTCTTTACAATTTTAACTTCCACGTTTTGCTTTTTTGCAATGCGGATTGCGAATTATGGAAACACTCGAACTATTTACAACTTTAAGCTTCTGCAAGCCTTCCAGGCTAAGGTTTACACTTAGTTTTATCTATGTTTCATGGTTAAAACCAAGGGATGCCATTCTTTGATGGTCTCACTATCTTAGGCAGAGTTTGTTACTCAAGATGAAGTTCAGAACTAGGGCTTCTATAGGTTTTTCAGTAGCCACAGTAGCAATTTATTCATTCCACATTTTCCCCATTCACTTCATTGTTAAGTAATACACAGAAGCTTTGCTAAGTTGGAGGGGGTTTAAAATCAGAACACACATTTATACTTCCCTACAGGAAACCCTTGCATTTGGGTATTAATCGCGGGCTTACAGAGTGTACAAAAATACTTTTTGGAGAAATCAACAAGGCACCAAACCCACTTTCCATGCTTCCGGTCTTAAGGTAGGAAACAATAAACTATCACATACATTTCCTAGGCTCTAGGCCTTAACGCAAGGAGTAATGAACTGGTAAATATAGTTACTAGGATTCAGGCCTTAACGAAAACAACCATGAACCAAAAAAACATGCCAGCAATAGATACATGCTCTAGTTCTTAAAATGCAAGAAACAAAACATGTTCCAAATATTACAACACAAGAAACAAATACATGTTACAAATATTAAAACACGAGAAAAAATGCATGTTCCAGATATTAAAACACAGGCAACAAATACATGTTCCAGGTATACCCTAAGCTCAACATTCTGCAACAAATTAGACACATAAGGAACCTGGTGGTACATCGAGCCGAATGAAGAGAGAACAAACATGTTCTACCAACCTGTAGATTAGTAACAGATGTTATATTTCCTCAATCACCCCCTAGCTAAACTATGTGTGTCGAGAGCAGAGACAACCAACCTCAAGTCCAATTTCTCAGTGCGAAACCACTTCCTAACACAAAGTATTCACCCACAAGAGTTCCTTATTTCCCAACATACTGAGCGCCCCCCCTTTCCTCCTCGTGTATTCGTCTCTTTATTTTTTTTTATTCTAGGCATTTTGTAGCTACGACCCATCCCCTAAGGAATCTCCACCGCCCACTGCATTTCCTATTTTTTTCCAGGGCATGCCCTACGCCATCATGGAGTTTCAATGCCTCGTGTACTTCCTGATGTTAACTCTTCTACCTTCCCCCCACTCTTGCACACATAGTTTCCTCATTTAACATGGATGTCCCTATCATTCATCGTTTCATTTAAACGCAAATGTTTCGATTACATCTATCCTTCAAGGACCTGTTGGCGGTTTCTAGAACCAACCAACCTTTAAAAAATAGTAAATTAAAATATTACATGAAAATATTTATCTGCTCGAGGATATTACACTTACTCTGCAAATTCTCCCTCTATGGCTGATCATATCAGTAGATAAATTGTAATTGCAATTGCTTGGTTTTTGGAACTCTAGTTGAGGAATCTTGCTTGGAAATTGGGGTTTTCTCCTTGTTTTGAGATATGTTATTAATGGAAGCTTTAAATATGTTTGTACATGTATTATTTTCTGTAGCATAATATGAAATTGTTCCCCCATGTCTAATGATATCTATTTTATGATTCCATAGTTAAAATTACTGAGTTTTGATCACTAGTTGACGGGTTTCCTGCTTGGAATTTGGATTGATCTAATAGTTTATCTTTAGATATGATTATCAGATGTTGTACGACTATATATTAAATCTCAATTGAAATATTGGTTGATGTAGAGTGCCCCATGTATATGGTAAGCTTTTTATTTTGGATTCATAGTTGGTTTTGCTAAGATTTGGATGCTTATTGGATGATTCGGTAGTGATTTTTATAGCAATAGTAGATCTGATCTTTGTATGAATTTATGGCTGTATATGATAGCTATGTATTTTTCATTTCATATTATTGAATGAATATAGGTGTTAGTTTCATATCTGACATGTTGAGCAATGAAAAACTCTTAAATAAAGGTACCATAAATTGGATTGACGCAATGTCTCGTAAATTGCATAGTTTTATGATGGGAAGATCTAGTTTGTAATTGTTTGAAAATAATTCTATAAATTTGATTAGTTAGCATTATTAATATGATCCTGTTCATATTTAATTCTTTAATAATTCTAAGGTCCAAGTTTAGTAAATCTTGTAAATCTGGTCACATTATCACGTTTGCACAACCTTACATCTGCATGAGCTTTTGGGAAGTTTTATAATTGTTTTTAAAGTATCGCAATTATTTTAAAGGATGTATGTTTAATTTAATTGGTTTGATTGTATGTCATCAGAGCCTTTGGTTTACCTTATTCCACTGTTCTATATATTCATTCATCCTTCCTTGGGTTGTACATGTGCCCGTGACCCTGGTTTTGTGGTTGACAACATTACAAGTGGTATCAGAGCTTAGGTTACAACACTACGGTTGTTGGACCTTCATAGTTATAATCTTCTGTATATGCGCATTTAGATTTTATACATTTTCTTTGTGAAAGAAATTAAACCTCCCTTATTTTAAAAGAATAATCGAGAGCACCACTTCAATGACCAATTTCGGTGTATCGTGCTTTCTAATTTCAAAGGCTAAGAGATCGTGGATCTGTTACTATCTGTAATATATCAGCATATATTAGTATACATGTTGTAATTTGTGATATAGATGTGATTTTTATTAACTAATATATGGTATTCTGGTTGATGTATTTTGATTAATGTATTATGGTTGATGTATTATGGTTGATGTACTCTAGTTGATGTATTCTAATTGATGTATTATGGTTGATGTATTTCAGTTGATGTATTATGGTTGATGTATTCTAATTGATGTATTACGGTTGCTATGTGTATGATTGATGATCGTATGGTTAGTTGATGTATGGTTTATACATGTATGATATTGTTGTTTTGGTTGGTATTTGTTTTTATTGATTGACATTGGCTAATGTATGTATGAATGATGTATGCTTGGTGTATCATGCATTGATGTTTGTATGGTTATGGTTGATGTGATATGGATTGATGTTTGTGTGGTTGATGTACTATGGTCGATTGATATTTCATGGTTGAATGGATTGATGTTTGTAAAGCTATATTATGGATTGATGGTTGTAAAGATGATGTAGATATGGCTGATCTACTATGGTGGATATTGATTGGTAAAGATATGGTATATAAGTTTTGTGTGTGTGTGTGTGTGTGTGTGTGTGTGATACGTAATGGTGTATGATGTATAAATATGTGTATATATAATGATATATATATAATAGTGTGTATATATATGATTAACAAAGGAGATATATGTAATATGTAATGTGTAATTACAAGTACAATTGTGAGGTGTTTTGTGTATGTATTAGTATGATGTAGTATTACTATTACTAATATGAATGTTATTATTGGGGAATATACTATCTATTGCCTGTATTGCTTATCTTGAGAGAATACTTTCATGTATGGACATGCTTTGCCACTTGAACGGTAGCACTTACCTCAATGAGTAACTCCTTTTATGTTTTAGGAAATGGGACAGATGTCTAATTGGTGTTTTCCATTCTACTTTTATTTTATTCTATGCATGTAGTATGTTTATTATTGCATTATTGGTCATTTGTGCGTGCATGTGCATGAGAAGCCAAGTGGCATTATCATTATCCTAACTTATCTAATTGATTGTTAGTGGAATTGCCACTTGGGAGACAAGAATGGCTTTGTTATTCTTGTAATTTTCTTATTGTTGACTAATTGTTATTGTTTGTGCAGTGAGCATTTCATTACCAAATAGAAGAGGTTGTGAGATATATATATATATGTGTGTGTGTGTGTGTGTGTGTGTGTGAGAGAGAGAGATATTTGTGATATTTTTATTTATGACCTTGTTGGATGTATATCTTTTGAAAAGTATCTTTGTTGGAGTAACTTATGGTATTTTCATGTATCTTCATTAGAAGTATCCTAGTAATCCTTGAGGTAAAAGCATCTTAATGAAATTCATGTGTTTTTCATGCATTTCAAGTAACTTAGAATCTGTACCTAATACATGATTGAAACTGAATTTGAAATTGGTTAGAATGGGTTTCATGTATATGATTTTCAAGTGTTTTGATTTCATGTACTTTTGATGTATTCCATGGATCTTAGGTGAAGTAGAGTAGAATGGAATAAAAAGGAATTTATTGATGGTGTGATTTCATGTTTTTTTTTAATATTTCATGTGATTAATTAGAACTTTATTTCTTGAAAGATCTATTTTATGTTGATATATATATATATATATATTTTGATGATAACCATGTGGTTGTTGTAATGTGAAGAAAGTATCTTTATATAAGAATATATTTATCTCATGTATGGTATAGTTTTATACCTGATGTTAATCATATAAGTGAATGAAATATGATTTTTGGGTCGATGTATCTTTGTTGAATATTGAAGGCCTCGTAATGAAGTTAGAAAACCCTATAACGGGGATGGAAGATTGACCCTTGCTTCCTTGGTTCCACTCGATTAGTCCCTATTCTCCCTTAGGCAGTGAAGACAGACAAGAAAGTAGGTGGTAGTAGAAAGTATTGTGGTTAGAAAGTTGTTATATTTCTGAGCCATGTATGGGAATTTTTGTGAGAGTTTAAAAGATGTTATCTTTCTGATACATATATGGGCATGTATGTTATCCTTTTGTAAAGGAATGTATGTATTATGCATCAAGGACAATGAATTGTTTAAGGGAAGGGGGGTGTAATGACCAGTATGTTAAGGCCCAAACATATGTAATAATTGTTATTATTCTTGTGGCACAAGGTGTCGGAACAAGGGCCTTTAAGGACCTAGAAGCATTATTATTATTTTGTAAATAATTAATTAATGAAAAAAAGTGGCACACTAGAGACCAAACAAGAGTATTAGAGGCCTAGAACCACAAGGTGAGGGGGAATGGGGACATTCCTAACACTTTAGAACTTGTTTGGTTGAGCTTGGTCTATATTTATGCCTTAGCAGATTTATTAGTTGATGATCACCCAAACATTGTACATTGGACCCAACTTTTGATTATTGCATCCTATGTTGGTACTATTGATCCTAATTCATGTTTTAGTAGGCCTCCCTTGATGAATGCACCCTCCTTGGTGTTTGGGTGTATGACACTTGTTGTTTGATCCTCTTTGTTGATTTTGTAACTCATTTTTGGTGCTTACACTTGGTTTTGTAACCCCATTTGCACAAGTGTTCCCTCATTGAATATTTTTAACTTGGACACCTGAAAAGTTAAGTAACTCCTTGTGTAACTCCTCCTTTTCTATTTTGGGAAGATTCCTTGGTTTGTGGAACACCTCACCTCACTAATTTTGATTCCTCTTCATGGATGATGTGTCTACACTTGAATTTTAGTTAGGTGGAGTGTCTTGGAGTCACTCTCCTTGAAATTTGAATTGCTTGGTTTGGACTAGAGTTAACCTCTTGTGGTTGAGTTACCCCCATTGGATTGACTCAAGTTGGGTTGCCTTGGTTTTTTTTAACCCACTTAAGTTAGAATTACCTTATTTGGTATATAAATCCATGGTTGATATCCTTTATTTAGGTTACTTATGGTTCTTTTTGGATGGTTGATTATGGTTGGTTATACTTGGTTGTTCATACCTTTGATTTTCAGAGCTTGGTAAGCTTGTGAGATTAGGAAGCCATGTATATTTTGCTATGTGAATGAGATTTCTGCTTGAAGCATTTTGATATTGTATGGTGTTTGTGGTAATCCTAGAAAACTCTGGTGTAGTTCCTCCATGTCCATTGCTTGGCTTCTCTTGATGGTGAATGGTGATATCTCGAGGGACCTAGGGGATTTGGATTACCACTGCGCTTGTTAGTGGGGTGGAAGAGGAAGTATGCGGTGATGAATAGATCAGTTGTGGATTGTTAAATTGATACTTGAATTGTTCTTGAGTGCACCTCCATTGTGGATCTATGGCCTCATCTCGTAGGTGGGCTATCAAAGTGAGATCTCACTTAGTAGTGCCTTAGCTGGGTGGAACGTGGTCCAAATGATGCCAGTTGCACATTAATAAGAGAAGTGGTTTATTTTTTTTAAATTAATATGTTTATATGATGTTTCCATTTCTCCATGGATAAAAATTTTATTTTTGAAAATATTGAAAGAGGTATCAATGGTTGGATGCAAATCTCATGGTTAAATTGGTTGGAAATTGGTGATTTCTCCTTTATTTGAGATATGATATTTATGGAAAATTGAAAATATGCACATTCATGTATTATTGGCTATATATTACTCTATAATAACACCCTCCATGGCTTATTAAATCAATAGATAAATTTATAGCTGAACTTGCTTGGTTTTAGGAACTCTGGTTGAGGAAGTGTTGCTTGGAAATTCGAGTTTTCTCCTTGTTTTTGGATATGATCTGATTGGAAGCTTGCAATACATTATTTATTTGTTTAAATGTTTTATATTACTCCAAAAATGATCCCTCTATGACTGACCATATATGTAAATAAATTTGTAGTTGCAATTGCTTGGTTTTTTAAACTTTAGTCAAGGAATTTGTTTGGAAATTGGAGTTTTCTCCTTTTTTTGAGATATGATCTTAATGACATATTTAAATTTGTTTGTACATTAATTTTTTTGTAGCATACTATGAAAATGTTCCCTCTGTGTCTGATAAGATCTATTATATGATTCCACAGTTGAAATTATTGATTTTTGATCACTAGTTGATGGGTTTTTTTTGCTTGGAAATTGGATTGAATCGATAGTTTCTATTGAAATCTAATTATCATATGTTGCATGTATGTATATGAAATATAAATTTCACCCTTTGTGGTTTTAGAGTGCCCCATGTATATGGTATGCTTTTTATTTGGGACTCACAGTTGGTTTTGCAAAGCTTTGGATGCTTACATGATGATCCAGTAGTCATTTTTATAGAAATAATAGATCTAATATTTGTATGAATTAATGGTTGTATATGATAAGCCTGTATTTTCCATTTTACATTATTCAATAGATGTAGGTGTTAGTTTCAGATCTAACCTAGTGAGCAACACAAAACTGTTAATATAGGTACCATAAATTGGATTGACAAAATGTGTCATAAATTGCATAGTTACAATGAGAAGATCTAGTTTGTAATTGTTTTGCAAAGAATTTTTTAAATATGATTAGTTAGCATTATTATCTTGATCATGGTCATATTTAATGTTTTAATAATTCAAAGGTCCAAGTTTAGTCAATCTTGTAAATCTAGTTGCACTATCATGCTTGCACGGTCTTGCATCTGCATGAGCTTTTGGGGAGTTTTATAATTGCTTTTAAAGTATTGCAATTATTTTAAAGGCTATATGTTTGATTTAATTGGTTTGATTGTATGTCATCATAGCCTTTGGTTAACCTTAAACCATTGTGTTATACCTTTATTAAACCTTCCTTTAGGTTTACATGTGCTCGTGACCCTGGTTTCTAGGTTGGGGACATTACAATAAGGAAATCTACCATTTTAAGCTACCAAATCTCAAAATTTGCCCATTAAATTGTCAATTTATATCATCGATGTGAAATAGACATTCTAAATATATATCAATGTTTCTGTAAATCTCCCACTGAAAAAAATATTCACCAAAGCTCAGACCAAGCTAAACTGTCAGCAAAAAAGGTGTTCACTTGCATCGAAATGCAACTGTGATACCAACTGTTTGTTATAATACAGATTACAACAATTTTGCAAATTGATTCATATAGTTAAACATATTCACATAATACAATGGCACACTAGCAAACCAATGAGCTCTTAAGCCATCTATTAATAAAACACTCAAAATAGGTGTTTACAACCATGACTTGCTAGAGAAAAAATCACACTTCATCACATGATCATACTACACACTACTATCCCTCGTAGTACTTTTTATTATCATGCTTTTTATGTATATCTCATTTTTTCGTGGGTTGGGTTCCATCAAGGATATATGTTGAAAATACGAAGAAAAAAAATAGTTTTTTAGGACAAATATGTCAAGTCAACCATCATGGTAGACACTTTCTCTTGAAATTCTATTGGTTCTTGAATTCCAACTCATCAAGAAATTATGGTTGGTTCTTTTCTTATGAGGCCCATTTTAGACCCCAAATTCACTCTAATGTGTACATCTTTGTCTCCTATATATATATCAAGGAGACCTTTTCATTTGAATAATTTTATCTTGTCTTGTCTTGTGTATGTAATACATTGTATAAGGAGGTTTCCCCCTCAAAGAGGCTTGTTATTCATCACTTTTATTTATTATAAGGTGTGGAATACTCTTTCTTGTCTATTTATGTTATTTTAGGGTATTTGTTGCATAACATTTGTGTCACATCCCCTCCCCTCATCTCGATGATGGAGAGGACGCGACTGAACTGCTGCTACTATCAAAACGGGAAATCTAGCCCATGAACATAAAAATGAAATGCATTGAAGTAAAATACATGTACAAATGCAATATACATGAAATATAGAGTGGAATAAAATCATTCATTCAACACATTCAAGCATTCAACGTGTTCATGATAATTTAAAACAAATACAGTTGCAGAACTTAAATACACCAGAAAATACTTATCTTGAGAAGAAGCTTCCACGCAACTGGCTATGTCGTTGCAACGTTCCACCCAACCATAGCCTAGTGTGCTCATCAATATCTTAGAACCACTTCCACGCCCGAGTTGGGCATGATTTCCACAAGGAACTAGGGAACAACAAACTTAGACACAACAAGGCCATACCCACAGAGTCAATCCAACACACAGTTGGGTTTCACAGACTTTCCAGCTAAGCCAATAAATAATTGGGTTTCATAGGATACTAAGGAAACAAGCCAATAACATATGGGTTCCTTGGACTTACTCTGCCAATCCAACAATCACATCCAAACACAGTCAAACCATCTAACAAATGGGTTCCTTGGACTTACTCAGCCAAGCCAACATAAGGATGCACTTCACAGTAAAATACAAGTTCTAGGTTTGTAGAGAAAACATTTCGAAACCACAAACGGAAATGACAGATGGGAAAAAACACCCTAGGTGAGAAATATGATTTCAATAAATGTCCTTGGGCTTCACAAGGTTAAAACGACCTCCCCAAACACCCAGAACATAAATCTATCCTCCAAGACACTAAGCATAACCAAAAATGGGTTTTCGGCTTGGAGAACAATGAGGAAAATGCAGAAAATCATGAGGGAAATCCACAACAATATCCAGCTGCATGAGGAAAGGAAAAGCGACCTCTTAAAACCCCCAAATCATGAATCCATGCTGTACATTCACTCAACAATGCTAAAATGGGTTTTCCTAGCCATGTGAATGAGGAAACCACAAAAAAACGTGAAGGAGAAATCCTAGCCACTAAGCATTACAAAAACAACTTCCCAGACATGTAAAAAATGAAGGAAACTACCGAAAACGTGCAGAGAAACACACAGGTAGCTCCATATGAGTCAGAGAGCAAAACATATGGGTGAATAATGCCTTGGGCCTCCATTTCCAAGTATTTATTTGGACCATAAGTCAAAATTCGTTTTCCCAATAGTGGGCAGCTTTCCCAATACAAATTTGACTGCCATACTCTTCCCATCCCAAGGCATTAAATTCTTCCACCAATTTCTGGAAGAAATAAATGATTGGGCACAAAAGACAAAATGGGTAGTTGACAACTTTATGTGTTCTCCCATTGACATTTGGCTTTACCCTATTGGTTCAAGGGTTTGAATAACCCCCCCCTATTCCTTGTAAAATCATGTCCCCATCTCTTTAATGTTGCATTGACATAGCTAGTTGTGGGTATTTTTATTAATTCCATATTTACATGTCGTCCAAAATTATATTGTGCCTGGCTAGCATGTGATCCGTTGGCATCGATTTTAATTGTCGAACATAAAATGCTAAATCCATGGTGGGGCCTTTGCCTTGAGCTCCACACCATGATTTAATAACGCTACTTACATCATATATAATCTAATGCAATTGGGGTCAAAACCGAGGTATTAAAATTTGGGGGGGATGGGCCCAAAATTAGGCCTAACAGTTAATCTCGAATTTCCACATAGTATTAGAGCATGCATTCCCTACCATGCATTTTTAAGTAAGTGTATTCAATTCCTTTTTCTATGTGCATATTCATCTTGAATCAACCTTGAACATTCGTTTAATTGGCCTTTACTATTCCTTAGATTTTCAATATGTGCGAGGTCTCTCACTTGCATATCATAGATCTAGTACATGACAATGTTCTATGTTTATAGCGCAACCCATACACCAACGAATTTAGGGTTATGTACTATCTCAATTTGGTGGCCTCCTTTTGTGGCTTCTCTCAACCATCACTTCTCAAATTTTGGCATCAAACATCTGAACTAGTTTGGCCTCACTCACATTCTGCCTCTACAAAACTATGATTGGACATGCGGCTCTCCCTTTATGACAACCCTAAGGATCCTATCTTATGCACATGGGTGCATATTAGTTTTTTTGTTGGAGACCACATTTCCTTCTAACTATGAGCTTATTACCTTGGAACATGAGCTTGTAGGTTGCAGAACCACTCATATTCTAATTCTGAATTTGCAAAGAATCCTGAATTGAATTTGGATTGGAGAGTGGATTGAGTGGTGATTGTTATCCATGCTTAGATTTGTGGTATCCTTCCCACCTATGGCCTCTTTTTTGGACTTGTACATGGACCAAAATAATCTAATCATTGATTAGATCATAACACTGTCTCACCACTTCAGATCAGGGATCTCTTTCTCCTTGTACATGTGTTCCTACCATGAGACTGTTTGTCAAGACTCATATTGAGGATTGATGTGTGGATGGGATTTTATTATGGTACCTTTAATTCTACAGTTTTTTGTAGTGGATTGTGGGCCACTCATGCAGATAGTCTTAGAACTTGTCACTTGACATCTACGTCCATAATGTGCATTTGCTTCTTCTATAGCACTTGTTTCTAGCCACATTGAAGCATTCTGTCTTAAATTTCTTGGCCTTGTTGTCACCTTTTAGCTTGTATCTCCTTAATTTTTCCATCATCTATGACATCCACTACCATCATCTATGTCCACTTAGTTCAACATTGTGGAGGCATTGTGTGTATTCCTTCCTTAGGTGATTGTTTATGATTCACCATTTTGTTTGAGATCAACCTTGTTTAAAGTGAGCCTCGTACATAATATCAATTCCTAATATGACTTGGAAGTTGTAGTAGCAAGTGACCCATGTACTTCGGCAAGAAGGATTGGTTTTCACAAGGACACTCATTTTTTGTTGTGTTTCTCAATTGTACACAAGTATCTAATTAGGCCCTTTGTGGCAAGACTCATTTTATAGGATCAATCTCTTTTGGGGGGATAGTGGGCATTCAATTTTCACTAACTTAGGAGTTTGAAATTTGTTGCATGGAGTTCTTATGTGGATCTTTGATGGTGTTTCTAGCTCGGGGTTACTAGGCTCTCTTTAGAGTTTTGGCCATATTTCATGTTTAGACCTTTTAGTGTATGTAGGCCTAATTGCTCTTTTGATGGTTGATGGCGGTTTCTTCTATTTAAAGCATTTGTTCTAGTTCCCAACCAACATCTATTTTTATGGAGCATTCATCTAGTGATTGTTACTATTTTCCATCCTTATGCCTCTGTAATTGATCCTAGATTGCTTCAAAATTCAATGTTTCTCTGAGATTACTTGGTCGTCATATTTAGAGTTTTGATTACACTTCATTATTGGAGCTTTCAACCTCCACATGCCTCACTCTGTAACCATTTAGTGCATCTTTGCGAGAAATTTTGAGTTTCGGCTCAGTGCCTTTTCAACATTGGCATTTTACTCTCTTTTTGGGAGGCACGGTATTTTCCTATGAGCTTTTCTCTTTTTATTTGCTCACGAGAGCTTTGTACTTTGGCACCTAAGTAGGGGTCATTGCTCAGACCTAATTTGATTTTGTTTACTCTCTACATTTTGCTTAAGAAGTGGACGGTTTTTTGGGGGGTGTCATGGTGCAAGTAGAAATGTTTAAACTTACTTAAACTAACTTATCCATCCAATTGGTATAGTTATCTACCAAATTTGTACACCTAATTTTACTACTTAACTTAGCATCAAATTAAGAAGTAAACCTTTCCCAACATATTATAAATTGAAGTGACCTATTTAGCTTACAACACAACACAATATATAGATTCAATATCTTACTATTTTGTTTCTTATACAAGTCATTTACAATTTATATTAATTTTGTTGGAATTTTTTTTTGAAAAAAATACTAACCAAATTAATCTTTGTATTTGTGAATATGAATCCACACCAAAAGACTCAGCAAGCCTGTTCAATGAAATACTCATAGAGTTTCATATTCCAAAAAGTTCAATCACAACTTAGAGTAAACACAATACAATTTCCACCATATGTAAGTACTAAGTTTCAGTTTACTATTACCTTCGGAAAGAGGCTAACAATAATAAGATAACCCATGTGGAAATAAAAAGTATTAATTACATATTATCAATAAGTTCAGAAGAACAATGAATTATTATCAAACATTGCCAAACTCATTGCACACAGGATCAGAGAAAAGCTACAATGACAAACAGATGATCTAATTTGCGTAAGATGCATTCACCATTCAAGGCCATACTGCGAACTTTAGTACAAAATCAACTGCTTCCTGCAAAGTTGTAATGATCCCAGTATTTTCTTCTTCAAGAGTAATTTTGCATTCATCCTCGAGAGCCATTGCTATCTCTAGCTAAAAACAGTACAGGATATGATGTTAGCCCAAGCCCACAACGAGAAGTTAGCTTGAAAGTCATAGGTATAAATAAATAATCAATATTACCATATCAAGAGAGTCAGCACCCAGATCAGAAAATTTGGTTTCACGAGTCAAAGGCTTCTCCTTTGATAATGCTAATTGCCTCTTCACAATACTGCATACTTTGTTGAAAGTCTCTGGTTTGGCTTGTTCCAGAAACATACCATTAGACATCATATCTGATTACCAGTGTACGATGAATATTTACCTTGAAGTGTAGAATAGACCATGGATAGATGTTTGTCAAAGTACTCCTTGTATTAAGTCACCAATTAGAAACTTAGTAAGTGTTTGCAAAAAAAAAAATACAATGATAAAAACAAAACAAAAAACTTGTGCCAACAACAATATTATTATAAAAAACAACCAATCACAAAGCACTTTTACAAGAACTATGGAACATTCCAATTACAGCTTGTGATGAGAGAAGAAACTATACCGCACAAACTACTTTCAGAGCACTAGAAGTGCATTGTGAAGATTGAAATGATGGAAAAACACATTTGTGCTGTCCAAATGGTAGTACCTTGAGTCCAGAGAATCTGGGGACAACCTGTAACCAACCAAGTAAACATAGCTGGTTAATAGAATACCATGCCGTTCGCATTTTTATCTTTTTAGAGAGAAAATAATTTTGGTAGAAAATGAAAACATAAAAGAAAGATGTTATTTTAAAAGCACTTTATGAAACTATATCTCGGATCATTCTAGAGTTCATATGATTTGGCTATCATTACTTTGTTATACAATTTTGATTACTTTCTTATACAATTTTGAGTCAAATTATTATTTTTTATTCTTTAAATTGCATTTTAAAAACTCCATCAAATACTTCACTTTTATTGTATTTGGATTTTAAATAAAGCAAACATTAAGCACCACACAAGACAGTAGCGTTTCAAGGCAAGTATGGGAAGGCAGTTGGATGTTTCATTCAATGACTCTTCCACACTTTTGCTTCTAAAAATGCAAAAATTGTTTTAAAATAAGTTTTGCATCTAAATCACAACTTACAACAAAATCTTTAAATCAATATTTTGACAAAACTAATCATAACTTATACAAAATATTTAAATCAACATTTTGACAAAACTGCTTCTTTGATACCAACTTTCAGCATGCTTATGTTCAAAATGACACCACTGTTTGCTTCTAAGATAATGGTGGTTTATATTCTTAAAAACTCTCTGCATCCTTATCTGTACCACCGTGATATAGTCCAAAAAATTGACAAGTTTTAAAAAGAGTTTGTCCAGACCTCTCAATACCCTAAAACATTAATGTCTCCTGGCTAAACAAAATTTGCAAGTGTATAGAATGATGGACTACCCGACTAAGTGTTTCAAAAGTGCTTTAATCTCCCTAATGAAGGCAGTTCAGTTTGCTGCTTGTCTTAATTTACAGGGTTTTTGCATAGAGTCATCGTTGATTGGTAGG
Organism: Pseudotsuga menziesii; assembly: GCA_001517045.1. NCBI lineage: Eukaryota > Viridiplantae > Streptophyta > Pinopsida > Pinales > Pinaceae > Pseudotsuga > Pseudotsuga menziesii. Next base: position 57,711 of record LPNX010309745.1, on the reverse strand, counting down.
ACTTGCATAGAGACATTGTGGACATGCTAAAATCACTTAAGTTGTGATGCCTTGATGGAGTATGTTGTTTATATTTATTCCAGAATTACGACTGATTGGAGTATTATGGAGTACAGAGCCAGGGATTCTGTATTCTCTCAGACAAGATATATAATTCATTGTAAACACTCCAGATCCCAGAAGAAGGGAAGTGGAGGTATTGAAAGCTGAGAAACGAAGAGAAGGAAAGGAAGAAGTGCTTGTCCGCATCGGGCCTGGGTTGCAATGATGCCCTCCCCTCTCTGAATATCTCTATGTGTCTGGCATATGATCCTTGCCCACCTCCAACTGACTTCTTCCAACAATAAGGGTCTAAATATGGCTAACAGAACGTAGAGGTGTGGAACACGTACTTCTGAATTGACTAAGGAAAGAAAGCCGTGGAAACTTTAAGGTTGAAAGTGGTCTTTTCCAGAGAGGCTGGGAAAACACATATTTGTGAAAAACACAAGTTTCTTGATGTATTAATGTTTGAATAAATCTCAGTATAGTGGATGGAACTTTAGCTTCTTATTTAAACTACAACAAAACCCAGGCATGGCATTCATAATGGCCTTATGTTTCTTGTATTTTGGGCAGACTGTTATATATAAAAAGCATGGATAAATTTGATCAAATTGGGACAGTGGATCAGTTAATTATTAAGAAAGATATATTTCATGTACCAAACTAGGAATTGAATAGCATTATAAAGTTAGATAAAGTTAGATATACAAGGATTGATCTAGATTATGAGATATTTTGTGTATAACCAATATCAATTTATATAAATGGTGAAAATATGAATATAAAGGATAACGAACTAGATGATCATATGATTAAGATAGCAACAAAAATATAAAATCAACAAAATTTGTTAGTTGCAAGTACATAAATGAAATTCTATTATTATATATGGGATTAGAAAGTACAAAAAAAATGAAAATAGCAATATTGGTAACTCTCCTAAAACCTTAATAGATGGGATCTAAGTATCTATCTAAATGGCAACTTGTTAACTCACCCATGTGTTACTAGTGTCAAAAAAATTCTTAAATGCAAATATACGTACAAACAAGAATAAAGAAGTGAAAGGGGTAAACACAGAAACCTAAACATAGAACTTGAAAGATCTATTGCTCCATGTAAATGGAGATTCACTATTATGTACCATGAAAGGAATACCTAGAGAGTCTATTGAATTATAATATAGATGTGGAGAAAATCCCATATACCATATCAAATACCAGCAAACATTATTGTATCAACAATGATTAAAGAAAGACATTAGACCATGAGAAGAAATACGAGACTCACAAAATAGAAAAAAAGTTTACTAATGTTATCGCTTTTATGTCTTAAACTATAAAGATTAGTCCAAAAAATTGTATAACTCCTGTAAATAAGAGTATTGTTATTGGAAGGTACTTTCATGTTAACGACAAGGCTAACTTGTTGGTTTACTTGGAAGACACATCTTCATATTTGTACAAGGGTAATATCATTTATGTTTGATAGGGGTGGCAGGAGCGGGGGGGGTCCTTCTTGACCCCGGCGGAAAAATTGAACATTCATTTGCCTGGGGGTTAGGGAACAGGACCAATAACGAAGCAGAATGGCTGGCTCTGCTTCAAGGTTTGCTCTTTCTTCAGGCCAAAAACTATCGTAAGGTTCTAATTTTTGGAGACTCTAAGCATGTCATATCCAAACTGATTAATGGTTACCCCCCGGGAGCAATTAAATTCCGTTGCCTGTATAATAAAGTAAAATCCCTTTTGCATCACTCTTTTCAGCCCTTGCATATACTCAGGACGAACAATAGTGCAGCTGATGCTATGGCCAATATCGGAGCCTCCCTCCCTCAAGGAGTTTATAAACAGGATAAGGACCCCCCTTCTCACAAGTATATCCCATAATGAAGCAAGAGATCTACATTTGGCTCAACTTACATATTGTTTTTTGGATAGCCCCACTCTTAAGGTTGGGCAGGTTTAGAAATATGAATATGCCCTTGGTGTTTATGGGTATGGATTCACCCCTCCCTTATCTCTCCATTCTCCCATCATTCCCTCCCCTCCCATGCCTTATCGTTCATCCGTTGCACTCGTCCTTCGTCGGCTGTCTGCATTTAAAGGCCAGCTCCTTCTCCATCGCCGCGTGGCTCCCTCCTTGAACCTTCCTCCATCAGGTCACTTCTGTATTAATGTTCTCAAGGCTTCGGACTGTTTGTATTAACCCCCCGCACGTTTGGTGCCCCGCTTATCTTGGTCCTCATCCCCTCCACGACTCCAGAATGTCGCTCCAGAATTCCCTCTTAGCATTCTCTGGTTTTTCGGAAATTAAGAGAATTTTGGGACAGGTTGTCTTGGGTGTTAGTGAAGGGTGGCTTCAGGGCCTCCCCTGGCAGGTTCTTCCCATCTCGCGTTCGGTGATAAAAGACTGGCTCGTTTTTGCAGTTCTGTCCTCCGGTGTAGGAATCAATCATTCAGTGCTTCGGGTCTCAGAGCAAAGCGCTTCAGGGAGTTTTCGGGTGTTGGACGCCGGTCATAGCTGGGTGCTGGGCGCTGGGGGACTTCTGGACGTTTCTCAGTCAGGTAGAGTCTCTTTGTTATATGAACTTGAGGTGCTCAGATCTTTCTTTCCCTCTGTCAAGCTCCATAGTAGAACTCTTGACAATTCTGTCAGCGTCCAGCGTCCCTCTCATTCTGTTCGCTAGCTTGTCCATATCGACTGAGGATAACAGAATGGCTCACGGAGGAGAATGGGCGGATGTTAAGAAGAATCTTCGCAGGCTTTATGAGCTTCTGGCCATCAACGTTGTGGACACCAAAGAGATGAGCGAGGAGATAAAGAAAATGGATGATACTGTTAGCTATACTTCCCAGCAAGTAAGCAACAACGACGCTCGCATAGATGACACTGAGAGTAGGCTCAGGGAGATACATGGGCAAGTGGACAGGAGCCAAGAGGATCTCCATCGATTCATTGAAATGCACCAGGCCAGCAGAGTTAATGGTGAAATCAATGGCGAAGTTGCAGAAGCGGCCCTCCCCATGGAGGAGGAATCGGTCGTCCAGCCTAGAAACAATAGAAACATGCAGTAATCTGCCTCTCTCGTAATGTTTAAATGTTTTTTTGCCTCCTTATTTGTCATCAATTTGTAAGGGTTTATCCCTATAGCATTTTCAGAAGTTTTGAGCAGTTATTTTGCAGGGTTTTTTGGACTGTCCCATGGTTGGCCCTCTTTGGCAGCCTTTTTGTTGTACATAAACTTATGAAGCTACCTCCTTTGTAACGAATGGTTGTGCGCAGCCCCTTTTTATTTATCTTTATTTTCAGTTTCTGTTAAAAAAAAATAAAAAAATATATCATTTATGTTTGATAGTTTACTAAGATTATAGTGGACTCTTACTAGTTTTGGTTTAACTATTTTATGATATCAAGAATTCATTGAAAAAATAACACAAAAGATTTACCCCTTTTTCCTGAAATAATTACTTGAGGATAGTGGGTTTGTTTCATTATGAGTCACACCAACCACTTTACAATACCCGTGTTATGTACCAAATTTGAGACCAAACCTTGCTATCATACTTATGGTATGAGAGCAAAAACCTCCTTTCATAGTAGGAAGCTCCATAAATCCACCATAAGAGGCATGTCTAACAAAATCTCCAGTGAAGCAAAGTTTCAAAAAATACCAAGTGGACTGAAATCTATAAATCAGCGAAAGATAGCAAAAGATTGTCATATCATAAATGGAATGTATAAATGTTGATTAACAAATTATCTACCAAGAATCCAATGGATGTACATTAGATAGTTGGCTGAAATGATTGTTATCCTCTACATCCAAATTCAATTCTTATAAGCCACATTATGCTCTTATTAAACTTTATATATTAATTCTGTAATGACTAAATAAATTATATAATTCTAATTATAACTTGATTATACATGATAAAACAATGATTTAAAAAATAGAAAACTATTTACCAAAAATCATTTCTAACATTATTATACCACTAGCTACATCAATAACCTAGATAACAGAAGCCATTACAAAAGAATTTACAAATAAAATACCTTTTTTCGGTTTCTTGATGGCGACGCCGTGACTCGAACCTGTGATGAAAGAGCCGAGACAGAAGCCATTGGAGCAGAACTCCGACAAGGAAAACGAAAAAACACCAACGAACACCAACGATGTCCTAATTGCATATGGAGAGATGAACAATCGCAGGTGGATCTTATAGCATAGCCATTGACTTGCACACTCAACAACAACGCAACTGTATTTCTATACTAACTCTATGGACATTCTAACAACTAATCATTAATGTTCATCAATTTTACTAATTTGGATGTCATAAAGTATTCATTATGTTTATCAATTTTATTTATTTGAGTCTTTCATTTTTAAATTAACAAAATTATTGTGTAATCTCAACGCCTTATATTTATGATATTACAGATTCAAATCATAATTAAAAGGTAGTTGAGTTATTGTGCAATCTCAATCCTTTGATTTTGTGATTTAAAATATTAAGAAATATAAATAAGAGGTAGTTGAACTATTATGCAATCTCAACACTTTATATTTGTAATAGTCACATTTTCACTTTATATTTGCAATAGTCACATTTTCAAATCAATTAAGAGATAGTTTAATCATTGTTGAATCTCAATCCTTTATATTTATAATTTTAATCATCTAACCTTTAAATTACTTGTTATCAATGTCCATTATTTCTACTCATTTGAATTGTCAATTGTCATTTCAAAGTAGTTGAGTTATTGAGCAGTAAAATAACTCCTCTTCATTAGATATTGTGTGTCCATCTTTGGTGAGCACTCATTTTAAATTGTTTTTCATTTGTTTTTGTTAGAATACAATCTGTCAGGATTATATATTGTAAATAAATAAAACTGAATAGTTATGTAGGAAGCCGAAAAGGCTGGGCGGAAGGTGAAACACAACCGTCACATGTAATATATAAATGTATGCATTAGCCATGAATAATAGTGAATCGGGAGTTATTACCTATCAGTGGTATCAAAGCGCTGCCATAACTCCTGGCTGCATTGCATGCCTGCCATTCTGCCTGCGTTATCAGACCTTGGCCGTAACTCTTGCCTGCCTGTTGCCAGTCGCATGCATTTCTCCTGCCAGCCTGCATACATTCATTGTATGCGTTACAATTCCTTCACGTTGAGTTTTTTTTTTTGCTGCGATTTTGTAGAGACTCCTCCATTTTTGATTGAGTGCTCCCACTGTGCGTGAAACCCTAAGCCCGTGAACGTTTTGTATGTATTATTCTGCATAGCGTGCTCTTGCTATGTTGTTGCATGTATATTCATGTTTGTTGAAGACCAGTGATTAAATATTCATGCCATTAAATGGAGACTGCGTTGACAAGAAGCTGTGATATGCTGTTGATTGAAGCTGCGTGCAATCATTCAGCTGCGTGGAGGTAAAACAATTTATGTGCTTGAAGAGTGCTGCGATTTATGTGCTTGTAAACCCTAATTTTTGCGGACCGTCTCTTCATTCCTCATCACTCCATTATATGTTGACTCTGCTGCTGTCGAGACTGTCTTTATTTGATAATCATGGGTTTAAATAAAGTTTCAATATTTATGTGTGTGAAAGACCATTCTTAGGTTATGTAACTGTATCCACCCATTTTACATTTGCGTGGAGACTCAAACCACACGATTGTAAAATGAAAGTATGAGGTATGTTGAAGATTGCTGCATCGTTGTGAATGCATGCTGTGAAGATTGAGCTGAATACCGACTGCTGTGGATTTGTAGAAGAATTTGAAATGACATAGATTCTGGTGAAAATTGAAGTCGAGCTAAGTATTATTGCCTCAGGCTCGTTGAAAACCAATGACTGATAGTTGATAGTTGTGGATCATTGAGAGTTATCAACCTGCGTGAGACTCTACCATCGTGGGAATGAGAGGAAACACTTTGAAATTAGAGTCCATTTGTTATCTGAATGATGGCATGATTGCACCCGAACACCGTGCGTGAGCTGTGTTCTTCCAAGATTACGAGCGTTTTGCATGAAGACTTGAAGACTGTTGCTGGTTGAGCGTTGTGCATGAAGACTATGTATCATTGCAATTCTGCATGTGTTGAAGACTGCCTGGTGCTGCGTTGAAGACTGCTGAAGGCTGCGTATAAAACCTATCTTTTATGCTAACTGATATATTGTGACTGCTGTATATATGCTGCTTCTTGTTTCCTGAAATTGGCAAATGAGCTATGACTATTGCGTTTTACTTGTACACTTTGTTGTGTATTTAATGAGCTCATGATTGCTACTTGATACTTTGTGGAATATATATGTTGTTACTGGTGTATATCGTATATTGGAGAACCCATTGAATGATACATGTTGCTGGTGTTTTGAGCTGTAAACCTAGACTACTGCAACATCCACTTAAAGATTGAAGTTGTAACCTCATTCTACGTGAAAGGAGATTGCTGAGACTGCCCATCTTATTGACAACATATTTTTTGTGTCATTGTATCATTTTTTAAAACTTGAAGTTGAAATATTAAGATTGTAACTCACCTTGGCAGAGACTGTAGACCTGCAAGGTTATTGTTTTCTATTTCTCTTTGTAAATTACACTAACAGTTGTAAAAAATGCAATCTATAGCATCTATAGTTGGTGCCACTCTCACTAGCAAAAACAATTATTCAGAATGGTGGAGGAAGATCAAATCTGCCTTCATCTACAATGACCTTTGGTACGGCATTTGTGAAGGCACCACAATAGAGACAGCAGCTGGAAAGCCCATAACCAGAGACCCAGAACCTCCAGAATCCGAGAAAGAGAAGGCCATTTGGAGAACAAAAGACAAGAAATATTTAGCGGTAATCACTGCCACAGTCAGTGAAGAGGTGAGCCAGCACATATTTCCTGCAAAATCATGTTTTGAAGCACTAAAAACATTAAAAGATCTGTATGATTCACACTTTGAAATGGAAGTTATTCAACTAATGTTAAAACTATTCAGTCTTGAAGTAAAAGACAATGATCCCATGTTAGTTGCCTTTGAAATCAAAGCTATCATGCAGAAGATTCAAGCCTCTGGTATGAAACCAGATCTTCCCCTTGCAGCATTTGTAAAATATTTGTATCCTACTCACTTCAACTATCTTGAGTCATTGCAAGCTAGTGACAAGTTCAAATCACTAACATTTGACACCCTGGTAGAAAATATAACTGACAAAGAGAAAGCCTTTGGTAAGAAGACAACCAAGCATTCTGGAGAATCACTTTGCTTTGCTCAAAAAGCAAAGAACCACACCAAAGACCAATCCAAAGATCACCCCAAGGGAGAAAGCAGCAAGAGAGGTAGAGGAAGAAGAAACTTCAGAGGCAGAGGGGGCAGAAACAACTTCAGCAAAATATCAGATTTGCAATGCAAGCGTTGTGGAAAGACTGGGCACACATCAGATCAGTGTTGGGCTTCATGGGACTCCATCAAAGACAAGCATAACTAGAAGAAAGATGATAATAAAAATCAAGATGCTAGTAAATCTTCTGATTCTGCTAATTGTATTGTTGCACATCGTAATCTTGG
>LPNX010309745.1:37670-48044 GCA_001517045.1 Pseudotsuga menziesii | reverse complement strand
TCAGCTGCAAAAAGAGTTCTAAGATACTTGAAGGGGACTCAAGACGTTGGAATCAAGTACTCTAAAGTGGATGACTTCAAACTTATTGGGTACTCAGACTCCGATTTTGATGGCGATAAGGAGACAGGAGTATCAACTTCTGGATAGACTATGAGTCTTGGATCAGCAGTTGTCTCATGGAGATCACGCAAACAGTCAGTTTCGGCAGATTCAACAACAGAAGCAGAATATGTGGCTGCAGTTGAAGCAATGAAATAAATAGTATGGCTCAGGAAGATACTTGAAGATTTGCAAGAAAAACAAGAAAACTCCACTCCATTATTGGTCGACAATACTTCTGCAATCAAGCTGGATAAGAATCCTAGATTACATGATCGAACCAAACACATAAATACAAAGTATCATTTGATTTGACATCATGTAGAGGCCAAGACAGTCCATCTTCGACATTGTTCCACAAATGATCAAGTTGAAGACATCTTCACCAAAGCGCTTGGACGAGAAAAGTTTGAAAGATCCAGAAACATGCTCGGACTTACGAACACCCCTTCGGATTAAGAGGGGGATTGTTAGAATATAATGCGTCGGGATTATATATTGTAAATAAATAAAACTCAATAGTTATGTAGGAAGCCGAAAAGGCTGGGCGGAAGGTGAAACACAACCGTCACATGTAATATATAAATGTATGCATTAGCCATGAATAATAGTGAATCGGGAGTTATTACCTATCAGTTTTGATTTTGTGGTGGTAAAGTTTTATAGGTTAAACTTTTTTTCAAATTTCATTCTCATTTCATAAACTTTACTTTCATATTTGTTTGTGAGTTGTATCAAATTTGTTAAGATGTAAATGTTTTTTTTTAAGTTTTATATTTTAAAAAGTTGATATCAAACAAAATTTATTTAAATTATTTAAATATGCAATAAATTCATTATTAAAATAAGTTTATACTAATTTATCTTAACATTTTAATATTATTAAAAAATACTTTTCATTTGTTTTCAATTATGAACTTTCTTTCATGTGACCGTGCCTTATAAATTGCTTCTTCTCATTTAGTGTAAATAGTTCTTTTAATTTAATCCACACTATAAATATATGGAGACAGTTATTCTTCTTAGACCAATTTACAAATAGATATTATGTACCATCATTTACATTTACACTATTAAATTCAATAAGTAAAACATTAATATCCATACTTTGTGCTACTTATTGATTGAATAGGACATTTTAAAAGAAATTTGGATTTAGATTTGTGTCATTTCTTTATGAATTAATTATATATATACTAGTTATATTTTAAAGAATTTTATTTATCTAATTATTATTTAAATTAGGTTTCAGAATTTTTTAATTTATTAAATAAAATTTTAATCTTAAAATTTAAAATGAAATATATATATATATACTAAATCTTTCAACTATTGAAAGGGCTTGGTTTTTCCAGCCCACACTTCAAATATAATCCATGTGGCATCTGAGTGAGATTTATGGAGCTACATGTTCCCCCCAAGGACTCCAAATATCTTGGACGCTCAACATTGATCCAAGGGTTTCCCCCACAAAAAATGGATCCAAACCTAAGAAAATTACATCGATGCTTAGATATTCTAGATGCAACCTTTCCCACATATCTTATGTCTCCTCCTTCCCAAAATTAATATATGACTGAAAAACTCCCACTGTATTCACAAATATTAACACCCCATATAGTGGGGCACGGGTATAATATACTAGCTCCTCTTCGTATTCCATCTTACAGCCCATGGTAACTAACTGCTACTTGTCCCATAGAGGCAAGTCGACCTTCCTTCAAAAGAAACCCAACCCTCGCCATATAATCTATGTAGACTCGACAACTACTAACTTATATTGTAATACACGATATGCAATGTGTGTGTGTGTGCGCGTGCGCACGTGTGCGTGTGTGCGTCCGTGCGTGCATGCGTGCATGCGTTAATTGGGTCTAGTTTCGGTTTGGAGAGAAATAAGTTTTATCCTCCCCACATAGTAGCAATTCCCATAAGTGCCATGTTGATCTCTTCATGTATATCTTGTTGTATAATTTATGTTTAATATTATAATTTTACCTATTTTAAATATGATGTAGGGGTGGAAAGTGCGAGAAGATCATTTACAATCTTAATGAAAACTAAATTTTGGGTTTGAATGGAAATTAGGAATAACTGCAAATAATAAGGTAGAAGTGTTTGCATTATACAATGGGCTCAAAGTTACTAAATTCCAATAGAATAAAAAGCATTATAGATATTGGAGACTCCTTAATTGTCATAAGGTTTATGTTAAACTTATGTAAACCTTTTGATGGTAATTTGGAAAAAAGTATTGAAAGAGATAAGACTGAAGCAAAATGGCTAAAAAACGTTTACTTTTGTATTAAGGAAAAACAATGAATAGAAAAACAAGAACACAAAATCGGCTTTTTGTCTACGTTATGGAGTTATAAAAAATAATGGGGGTTGTCAACTACCCCCATTTCCTAATTAATCAACATTATTAATTATAATCCATTCATTAACTTTCATGTCCTCCATGCATCATTGAGTGTGGCAAAGAAAGGTACTACTAGTTCAAGGAACAATGAAGGAGCACTACCCTATACCATCTCTCAATCGCCACTCCATTCCATCATTTCAATGTTGTAGGCAATCCCTATGGGAGGAGTGGGGAAAATTATTGGGGCCATGCGAAATTATAAAATTGTTTGTGGTAAATCTAGTGATTATTTCTGGTTTTGGATAGTGAATTGCAATGCTACAAATTGTGTATGGATCTAGAATGGTTTGGATTCTCTAAATTTAATAGTGAATGAGGTGCAACAACATTGGAGCTCATTAGGGAAAATAGTATGGAAAAGAAGGGAGTGATGGAAATGTGTTACTAATTCTGGAGTGACGAAGAGGTATGGATAGACTAGGGAATTTGAGCATTAGAATTGCCTTGCATAGGGAACCATAGGTTTCAGGTTGGCTCCCCTTCCCTACAAATTTGGTTATCTAGATCTTCAACTTTTTATCTTTAAATTGGGGGGGGGAGGGATTCAAGGGATTTTTCATCAACCACAACTATGTTATACTTTGGTAATATGATGGATAATGTCAATTGTGGGGGGAACTGTCTGGTCTGTAATAAAATTTAAATATAGAGGGCCCTCTGTAGGCATGAGGACCTCGTTAAATTCATAAGAACATCTCTCATCTCTATTACTATTAAGGCGCATGAAAGTTACAATCCCAATAAGAGACAACATGAAATTTTGATCAACATCATGCTTTAGCATAGGGAGAAAATTAAGACCCTAGAAATGGAATGTCTTTCCCTCAAATCTCATCTCCTCAATTTAGACAAAGGGTCATCTTCCTCAACCTTAAATCTCATAATGACCAATGAAAATACAATTAGAGAAATTAGGGAAGAATATACATTTCAACATGAACATGAGCATTATCAAGAGTAGGAGATGTAGCATAAAGATCCTTAGCTTGTGAATAAAAGAAAGAAGGAAGCTCTTAGCTTCCATGTGATTTTTAACTATTCTAGTTTCTAATTATTGTAAATCAATTATGCTTTTATGAGTCTTTTGTCGTATCTACACTAGCATAAATTTGATTAGTGATTTAAGAAGACTAGTAGTATTTGGTTTGGATATTTTGTCGATATGGAGTTTTGAAAGTCCTCTATCTTAAGGTGACGTAGATAAGACTTATAATACCTTTATATTATGGTGACATGACATATTCTTAGTGTGTTGTTGAGTGTGGTTTTATTTTTTTATCATTTTCCTTAGGAGCCCCATTTCAGACCCAAGTTTACTCTACTGATGATATACTCTTAGTGTTTTGATTACAATTGTTATAATACCAATTTTAACTCTTTGCAAGTCGCCTCAAAATTGTAGGGGTTCCAATTCCTCTACTCTATTCATGACCACGTATAGAATTCCCACAATCAAGGTTTGATTTGAACTTGGGATTTCCCTACAAGTATATATTTTTGTATAAATGTATATTCCATAAATTATATATAGAATCCATCATAGGGAGGGTTTAAAAATATTTATCTTAATTTCCACTAAGATGGATAAATACATTACTTATCCACTTCCGTGAGTTTAATTCTCTCAACCATTTAGAGGTTAAATACTCTTTGCAACTTGGAAATGAAAGGAAAAGGAATACGCTATTAGGTCAACACAAGACTAAACAAGATTGCAGAACATGGATTCCTAACCCATAGTCTGAGTGATGGTAGACACCATAAAACTTATGGAGTTTTCATTAGTTGGCGCCACTTCAAAATTTTGTACTAGAAGTTGAGTGTCTATAGTTATTACACAAAAAAATAGTGTTGACAAAGTTAATTGATATTTTGTAATACTTGCTCTATTACAAATTGTTCTACCCATATTGGTTACAAACTAGATTATTCGACATCCACGAAGGAAACTCTTTCGGATATTCGACATCAATGCACTGAAATTTGTGGTCGGTTATCCAACATCCACTAAGCAAACATAGTCGAATTTTCAACATCTATGAGGTGAAATTATTCGTCATAAATGCAACAGGTGTATGTCGAAATTTCGACGAGGTTTTTTTATTGTCGAAAAACAACCAAAATTCAACCAACGTTAAAAAAAATAGAGGATGTCGAATTGCCGACATCAATATGTCAAAAATCAGACATCTAAGCCGTCAGATTTTGTGTTAAAAAATACTAATCCATTATCATAGCAGGAAACTCCTTTTTCACATGACAGCTGGTCTGATTTCATGGCTTCTCTGGGAAGGGCATCTGCAGCACAACAACTCTGGTTCTCTTCAATAATATGTGGGGCGACAACTATCCCTTTGGGGAATCCTTCATGTCTAGAACTCAAACTTTCTCCAGGATTTAGCTTTTTCTTTAATTATAAACCAATAAATTTGGCTCCTCGGCCAAATATTTTCTTCTTCAAATCCATTGCGTAGCTCTATTTCCGTTGGCTTAACTCCCACAACTAGATTTCCCCATGCTTGCTTCTGCAACCTCAGTCTCTCTACAACTTCAGTCTTTTTGTAATTGAATTTTTGCAAGATTCCTTCCGCAAGGTTACAGATTGCGGATTATGGAATGCATATCCAACTTTTCGCAAAGTTGAACTTCCATAATTTTCCTTTCGCAAGATTCCTTCCTCAAGTTGCGGATTGCAGATCCAACTTTTCCCAAATTTGAATTTTCGCAAATTTCCTTCTACAACTTTTCACAACCATTGATTTCATGCGGGATCCTTCCAGACCGTTGATCTAAGATCAAATGTGGACCCCACCTTATCTTTGTGAATCCTTTATCTTCTTTAGGCATTTCTATTTTGTAATTTGTCTTTGATATCATTCGTAGATCTGCTATCTCCAGCGGAACTTCACTTAACCCTACGGATCACTTCGTGATTATTTCCCACCGTTCATCTATCTTTACTCCTTTAACCTAGATCGTCCAATCTCTATCAAACACAACCTCTCTGTTGATTGATCGGAATAATCGATCAATCATCCTCGCCCAACTTCACTGAGCTCGTTCTGATATAATTCTTATTTTCCTTTCTGCAGAACCTTTACAAGGGAACATCGATCCTCATCATGATCGGTGACGTAGGTTTTTCTCATGCATTTTAAGCATAGATATCTATCATCCATTCACAGATATTAAGCTAATAATTCCACTCATAAAATCATACATCCATTAAAGCACATTCATCATAATCCATCAATTTGAATATGCACCTAGCATACATTAACTAGGATTCATTAAGCAAAATAAAATTATCACTTTGGCATGCTTCAACGGAAACTAGATGTTCCCAAAAGGTGACAGGGTTGAAACCTGTATCTCTAATACCATATGTAATATGCCCATATAACCATCCAAAAATATGCATAAAATAAAATTTTTAACATCATTACTCATAAAACCATTCTCTATCATATATTAACCAAGGTCTTCATGCGTCTCACCCAACTCATTTTATGTCTCTTCAAATTAAATATGATACCTTAAAACCCCACAAAAATACAAAGGAATACTTTGAAAATAACCTTAGATATTTATCCTAAACCTTTATGATATCCAAATCCAAAACCTTAGCTTGGAAAGTCTTTTGCAATGAACTGGTCCTTCCACAAATACGCTTCCGCAATGCAGATTGCGGGTTGCAGGAATCACTCAAATTCCTTTACAACTCTCCGTTCCACGATCCTTCTTCTGCAATGCAAATTGTGGATTGCAGAAAGTACTTAAATCCTATACAAGTTTTCCTTCTGCAATTCCACTTCCACAATACAGAGTGCGGATTGTGGATACCACTTCATCCATTCCCTTTTTACCCTTTTGCAATATGGATTGTTGATTGCGGGAAACTCATAATTGTTTACGATTTTTACCTTTCTGCAATGTGGATTGCGGACTGCAGAAAACAAATAATCCTCTACAATTTCACCCTTCCACAATTCTGCTTCCGCAATGCGGATTGCAGAAAGAACTTAGACTCATGATGATTTTCTCCTCCGCACTCTCGCTTCTGCAATGCGGATTGCAGGTTGCAGGAATACTTAAAATATTTTCCAAAACTACCTTCCGCAAGTCCACTTCCACAGTACAGATTGCGGATTGCGGAAGCCCTTATATTCTTTACAATTTTAACTTCCACTTTTTGCTTTTCGCAATGCAGATTGCGAATTATGGAAACACTCGAACTATTTACAACTTTAAGCTTCTATAAGCCTTCCAGTCTAAGGTTTACACTTAGTTTTATCTATGTTTCATGGTTAAAACCAAGGGATGCCATTATTTTATGGTCTCACTGTCTTCGACAGAGTTTGTTACTCAAGATGAAGTTTAGAAATAGGGCTTCTATAGGTTTTTCAATAGCCACAGTAGCAATTTATTCATTCCACATTTGCCCCATTCGTTTCATTGTTAAGTAATACACAAAATCTTTACTAAGTTGGAGGGGGTTTAAAATCAGAACACACATTTAGACTTCCCTACAGGAAACCCTTGCATCTGGGTATTAATCATGGGGTTACAGAGTGTACAAATATACTTTTTGGAGAAATCAACAAGGCACCAAACCCACTTTCCATGCTTCTGGTCTTAAGGCAGGAAACAATAAACTATCACATACATTTTCTAGGCTCTAGGCCTTAACACAAGGAGTAATGAACCGGTAAATATAGTTACTAGGATTCAGGCCTTAACGCAAACAACCATGAACCAAAAAAACATGCCAGAAATAGATACATGCTCTAGTTATTAAAACACAAGCAACAAAACATGTTCCAAATATTACAACACAGGAAACAAATACATGTTACAGATATTAAAACATGAGAAAAAATGCATGTTCTAGATATTAAAACACACGCAACAAATACATGTTCTAGGTATACCCTGAGCTCAACATTCTGCAACAAATTAGACACATAAGGAACCTGGTGGTACATTGAGCTGAATGAAGAGGGAAAAACCATGTTCCACCAACCTGCAGATTAGGAACAGATGTTCTATTTCCTCAATCACCCCCTAGCTAAACTATGTGTCTCGAAAGCGGAGACAACCAACCTCAGGTCCAATTTCTCAGTGTGAAACCACTTCCTAACACAAAGTATTCACCCACAAGAGTTCCTTATTTCCCAACATACTGAGCGACCCCACTTTCCTCCTTGTGTATTCCTCTCTTTATTTTTATTTTTATTCTAGGCGTTTTGCAGCTAAGACCCATCCCCTATGGAATCTCCACCGCCCACTGCATTTCCTATTTTTTTCTAGGGCATGCTCTACGCCATCATGGAGTTTCAATGGCTTGTGTACTTCCTGATGTTAACTCTTTTACCTTCCCCCCACTCTTGCACACATAGTTTCCTCATTTAACATGGATGTCCCCATCATTCATCGTTTCATTTAAAAGCAAATGTTTCAATTACATCTATCCTTCAAGGACCTGTTGGCGGTTTCCAGAACCAACCCACTTTAAAAAAATAGTAAATTAAAATATTACATGAAAATATTTATCTGCTTGGGGATATTACACTTACTCTGCAAATTCTCCATCTATGGCTGATCATATCAGTAGATAGATTTGTAATTGCAATTGCTTGGTTTTTGGAACTCTAGTTGAGGAATCTTGCTTGGAAATTGAGGTTTTCTCCTTGTTTTGAGATATGGTCTTAACAAAAGATTTAAATATGTTTGTACATGTATTATTTTCTATAGCATGATATGAAATTGTTCCCCCACGTCTAATCATATCTATTTTATGATTCCATAGTTGAAATTACTAAGTTTTGATCACTAGTTGATGGGTTACCTGCTTGGAAATTGGATTGATCTAATAGTTTATCTTTAGATATGATTATCAGATGTTGTACAACATGTATATTAACTCTCAATTGAAATATTGGTTGATGTAGAGTGCCCCATGTATATGGTAAGCTTTTTATTTTGGATTCACAATTGGTTTTGCTAAGATTTGGATGCTTATCGGATGATTCGGTAGTGATTTTTATAGCAATAGTAGATCTGATCTTTGTATGAATTTATGGTTGTATATGATAGCTATGAATTTTTCATTTAACATTATTGAATGAATATAGGTGTTAGTTTCATATCTGACATGCTAAGCAATAAAAAACTCTTAAATAAAGGTACCATAAATTGGATTGATGCAATGTCTCGTAAATTGCATAGTTTTATGATGGGAAGATCTAGTTTGTAATTGTTTGAAAATAATTCTATAAATTTGATTAGTTGGAATTATTAATATGATCCTGGTCATATTTAATTCTTTAATAATGCTAAGGTCCAAGTTTATTAAATCTTGTAAATCTGGTCACATTATCACGTTTGCACAACCTTACATCTACATGAGCTTTTGGGAAGTTTTATAATTGTTTTTAAAGTATCGCAATTATTTTAAAGGATGTATGTTTAATTTAATTGGTTTGACGGTATGTCAGCAGAGCCTTTGGTTTACCTAAATCCACTGTTCTATATATTCATCCATCCTTCCTTTGGTTGTACATGTGCCCGTGACCCTGGTTTTGTGGTCGACGACATTACAAGTGGTATAAGAGCTTAGGTTCCAACACTACAGTTGTTGAACCTTCATAGCTATAATCCTCTGTATATGTGCATTTAGAGTTTATAGATTTTCTTTGTGAAGGAAATTAAATCTCCCTTATTTTAAAAGAATAATCGAGAGCACCACTTCAACGACCAGTTTCAGTGTATCGTACTTTCTAATTTCAAAGGCTAAGAGATTGTGGATCTGTTACTATCTGTAATATATCAGCATATATTAGCATACATGTTGTAATTTGTGATATAGATGTGATTTTTATTAACTAATATATGGTATTCTGGTTGATGTATTTTGATTAATGTATTATGGTTGATGTATTATGGTTGATTTACTCTAGTTGATGTATTGTAATTGGTGTATTATGGTTGATGTATTTCAGTTGATGTATTATGGTTGATGTATTCTAATTGATGTATTATGGTTGCTATGTGTATGATTGATGATCATATGGTTAGTTGATGTATGGTTTATACATGTATGATATTGTTGTTTTGGTTTGTATTTGTTGTTATTGATTGACATTGGCTAATGTATGTATGAAGGATGTGTGCTTGGTGTATCATGCATTGATGTTTGTATGGTTATGGTTGATGTAATATGGATTGATGTTTGTAAAGCTATATTATGGATTGATGGTTGTAAACATGATGTATATATGGCGGATCTAATATGGTGGGNGTATGGTTATGGTTGATGTAATATGGATTGATGTTTGTAAAGCTATATTATGGATTGATGGTTGTAAACATGATGTATATATGGCGGATCTAATATGGTGGATATTGATTGGTAAAGGTATGGTATATAAGTTTTGTGTGTGTGTGTGTGATACGTAATGGTGTACGATGTATAAATATGTGTATATATAATGACATATATATAATAGTGTCTATATATATGATTAACATAGGAGATATATGTAATATGTAATGTGTAATTACAAGTACAGTTGTGAGGTATTTTGTGTATGTATTAGTATGATGTAGTATTACTATTACTAATATGAATGTTATTATTGGGGAATATACTATCTATTACCTTTATTGCATATCTTGAGAGAATACTTTCATGTATGGACATGCTTTGCCACTTGAATGGTAGCACTTACCTCAATGAGTAACTCCTTTTATGTTTTAGGAAATGGGACAGTTGTCTAATTGGTGTTTTCCATTCTCCTTTTCTTTTATTGTATGCATGTAGTATGTTTATTATTGCAGTATTGGTCATT
>LPNX010309745.1:5454-36834 GCA_001517045.1 Pseudotsuga menziesii | reverse complement strand
TATATATATATTGATGCTAACCATGTGGTTGTTGTAATGTGAAGAAAGTATCTTTATATAAGAATATATTTATCTCATGTATGGTATGGTTTTATACCTGATGTTAATCATATAAGTGAATGAAATATGATTTTTGGGTCGATGTATCTTTGTTGAATATTGAAGGCCTCGTAATGAAGTTAGAAGACCCTATAACGGGGATGGAAGATTGACCCTTGCTTCCTTGATTCCACTCTATTAGTCCCTGTTCTCCCTTAGGCAGTGGAGACAGATAAGAAAGTAGGTGGAAGTAGAAATTATTGTGGTTAGAAAGTTGTTATATTTCTGAGCCATGTATGGGCATATTTGTGAGTTTAAAAGATGGTATATTTATGTATGTTATCCTTTTGTAAAGGAATGTATGTATTATGCATCGAGGACAATGAATTGTTTAAGGGAAGAGGGGTGTAATGACTAGTATGTTAAGGCCCAAACATATGTAATAATTGTTATTATTATTGTGGAACAAGGTGTCGGAACAAGGGCCTTTAAGGACCTAGAAGCATTATTATTATTTTGTAAATAATTAATTAATGAAAACAAGTGGCACATTAGAGACCAAAAAAAAGTATTAGAGGCCTAGAACCACAAGGTGAGCAGGAATGGGGACATTCCTAACACTTTAGAACTTGTTTGGTTGAGCTTGGTCTATATTTATACCTTAGCAAATTTATTAGTTGATGATCACCCAAACATTGTACATTGGACCCAACTTTTGATTATTGCATCCTATGTTGGTACTGTTGATCCTAATTCATGTTTTAGTAGGCCTCCTTTGGTGAATGCACCCTCCTTGGTGTTTGGGTGTATGGCACTTGTTGTTTGATCCTCTTTGGTGGTTTTGTAACTCATTTTCAGTGATTACACTTGGTTTTGTAACCCCATTTGCACAAGTGTTCCCTCATTGAATATTTTTAACTTGGACACCTCAAAAGTTAAGTGAATCCTTGTGTAATTCCTCCTTTTCTATTTTGGGAAGATTCCTTGGTTTGTGGAACACTTCACCTCACTAATTTTGATTCCTCTTCATGGATGATGTGTCCACACTTGAATTTTAGTTGGGTGGAGTGTCTTGGAGTCACTCTCCTTGAAATTTGAAATGCTTGGTTTGGACTAGAGTTAACCTCTTATGGTTGAGTTACCCCCATTGGATTGACTCAAGTTGGGTTACCTTGGTTTTATTTAACCCACTTAAGTTACAATTACCTTATTTGGTATATAAATCCATGGTTGATATCCTTCGTTTGGGTTACTGATGGTTCTTTTTGGATGGTTGATTATGGTTGGTTATTCTTGGTTGTTCATACCTTTGATTTTGAGAGCTTGGTAAGCTTGTGAGCTTAGGAAGCCATGTATGTTTTGCTATGTGAATGAGATTTGTGCTTGAAGCATTCTGATATTGTATGGTGTTTGTGGTAATCCTGGACAACTCGGGTGTAGTTCGTCCATGTACATTGCTTGGCTTCTCTTGATGGTGAATGGTGATATCTTGAGGGACCCAGGGGATTTGGATTAACACTACGCTTATTAGTGGGGTGGAAGAGGAAGTATGTGGTGATGAATAGATCATTTGTGGCTTATTAAATTGATACTTAAACTGTTATCGAGTGCACCTCCATTGTGGATATATGGCCTCATCTTGTAGGTGGGATATCAAAGTGAGATCTCACTTAGTAATGCCTTGGCTGGGTGGAACGTGGTCCAAATGATGCCAGTTGCACATTAATAAGATAAGTGGTTTTTTTTTTTAAATTCATATGTTTATATGATGTTTCCATTTCTCCATGGATAAAAATTTTATTTTTGAAAATATTGAAAGAGGTATCAATGGTTGGATGCAAATCTCATGGTTTAATTGGTTGGAAATCGGTGATTTCTCCTTTATTTGAGATATGATATTTATGGAAAACTGAAAATATGCTCATTCATGTATTATTGGCTATATATTACTCTATAATAACACCCTCCATGGCTTATTAAATGAATAAATAAATTTATAGCTGAACTTGCTTGGTTTTTAGAACTCTGGTTGAGGAAGTGTTGCTTGGAAATTCGAGTTTTTTCCTTGTTTTTGGATATGATATGATTGGAACCTTGAAATACATTATTTATTTGTTTAAATGTTTTATATTACTTCGCAAATGATCCCTCTATGACTAACCATATATGTAAATAAATTTATAGTTGCAATTGCTTGGTTTTTTAAACTTTAGTCGAGGAATTTGTTTGGAAATTGGAGTTTTCTCCTTTTTTTCGAGATATGATCTTAATGACATCTTTAAATTTGTTTGTACATTAATTTTTTTGTAGCATACTATGAAAAGGTTCCCCCTGTGTCTGATAAGACATATTATATGATTCCACAGTTGAAATTTTTGAGTTTTGATCACTAGTTGATGGGTTTTTCTTGCTTGGAAAGTGGATTGAATCGATAGTTTCTATTGAAATCTAATTATCATATGTTGTATGGATGTATATGAAATCTCAATTTCACCCTTTGTGGTTGTAGAGTGCCCCATGTATATGGTATGCTTTTTATTTGGGACTCACAGTTGGTTTTGCAAAGCTTTGGATGCTTACATGATGATCCAGTAGTTGAGCCATTGAGCAGTAAAATAAATCCTCTTCATTAGATATTGTGTCTCCATCTTTGGTGAGCACTCATTTTAAATTGTTTTTAATTTGTTTTGATTTTGTGGTGGTAAAGTTTTATAGGTTAAACTTTTTTTCAAATTTCATTCTCATTTCGTAAACTTTACTTCCATATTTGTTTGTGAGTTGTATCAAATTTGTTAAGATGTAAATGTTTTTATTTTAAGTTTTATATTTTAAAAAGTTGATATCAAAAAAAAATTATTTAAATTATTTAAATACGCAATAAATTCATAATTAAAATAAGTTTATACTAGTTTATCTTAACATTTTAATATTATTAAAAAATACTTTTCATCTGTTTTCAATTATGAACTTTCTTTCATGTGACCGTGCCTTATAAATTGCTTCTTCTCATTTAGTGTAAATAGTTCTTTCAATTTAATCCATACTATAATTATATGGAGACAATTATTCTTCTTACACCAATTTACAAATAGATATTATGTACCATCATTTACATTTACCCTATTAAATTCAATAAGTAAAACATTAATATCCATACTTTGTGCTACTTATTGATTGACTAGGACATTTTAAAAGAATTTTGGATTTAGATTTGTGTCATTTCTTTATGAATTAATTATATATATACTAGTTATATTTTAAGGAATTTTATTTATCTAATTATTATTTAAATTACGTTTTAGAATTTTTTAATTTATTAAATAAAAATTTAATCTTAAAATTTAATATGAATTATATATATATATATATATATATATATATATATACACTAAATCTTTCAACTATTGAAAGGGCTTGGTTTTTCCAGCCCACACTTCAAATATAATCCATGTGGCATCTGAGTGAGATTTATGGAGCTACATGTGCCCCCCAAGGACTCCAAATATCTTGGATGCTCGACATTAATCCAAGGGTTTCCCCCACAAAAAATGGATCCAAACCTAAGGAAGTTACATCTATGCTTAGATATTCTAGATGCAACATTTCCCACATATCTTATGTCTCCTCCTTCCCAAAATTACTATATGACCGAAAACCTCCCACTGTATTCACAAATATTAACACCCCATATAGTGGGGCACGAGTATAATCTACTAGCTCCTCTTAGTATTCCATCTTACAGCCCATGGTAACTAACTGCTACTAGTCCCATAGAGGCAAGTCGACCTTCCTTCAAAAGAAACCCAACCCTCGCCATATAATCTATGTAGACTTGAAAACTACTAACTTATATTGTAATATACGATATGTAATGTGTGTGTGTGTGTGTGTGTGTGTGTGTGTGTGTGTGTGTGTGTGTGTGTGTGTGTGTGTGTGTGTGCGTGTGTGTGTGTGTGTGTGCGTGCATGCGTTAATTGGGTCTAGTTTCGGTTTGGAGAGAAATAAGTTTTATCCTCCACACATAGTATCAATTCCCATAAGTGCCATGTTGATCTCTTCATGTATATCTTGTTGTATAATTTATTTTTAATATTATAATTTTACCCATTTTTAATATGATGTAGGGGTGGAAAGTGCGAGAAGATCATTTACAATCTTAATGAAAACTAAATTTTTGGTTTAAATGCAAATTAGGAATAACTGCAAATAATAAGGTAGAAGTGTTTGCATTGTACAATGGGCTCAAAGTTACTAAATTCCAATAGATTAAAAAGCATTATAGATATTGGAGACTCCTTAATTGTCATAAGGTTTATGTTAAACTTATGTAAACCTTTTGATGGTAATTTGGAAAAAAGTATTGAAAGAGATAAGACTGAAGCAGAATGGCTAAAAAACGTTTACTTTTGTATTAACGACAAACAACGAATAGAAAAACAAGAACACAAAATAGGCTTTTTGTCTACGTTATGGAGTTATAAAAAATAATGGGGGTTGTCAACTACCCCCATTTCCTAATCAATCAACATTATTAATGATAATCCATTCATTAACTTTCATGTCCTCCATGCATCATTGAGTGTGGCAAGGAAAGGTACTACTAGTTCAAGGAACAATGAAGGAGCACTACCCTATACCATCTCTCAATCGCCACTCCATTCCATCATTTCAACGTTGTAGGCAATCCCTATGGGAGGAGTGTGGAAAATTATTGGGGCCATGCGAAATTATAAAATTGTTTGTGGTAAATCTAGTGATTATTTCGGGTTTTGTATAGTGAATTACAATGCTACAAATTGTGTATGGATCTAGAATGCTTTGGATTCTCTAAATTTAATAGTGAATGAGGTGCAACAACATTGGAGCTCATTAGGGAAAATAGTATGGAAAAGAAGGGAGTGATGGAAATGTGTTACTAATTCTGGAGTGACGAAGATGTATGGATAGATTAGGGAATTTGAGCATTAGAATTGCCTTGCATAGGGAACCATAGGTTTTAGGTTGGCTCCCCTTCCCTAAAAATTTGGTTATCTAGATATTCAACTTGTTATCTTTAAATTGGGGGGGGGGGGGGGGGATTCAAGGGATTTTTAATCAACCACAACTATGTTATACTTTGGTAATATGATGGATAATGTCAATTGTGGGGGGAACTGTCTAGTCTGTAATAAAACTTAAATATAGAGGGCCCTCTGCAGGCATGAGGACCTCGTTAAATTCATAAGAACATCTCTCATCTCTATTACTATTAAGGCACATGAAAGTTACAATCCCAATAAGAGACAACATGAAATTTTGATCAACATCATGCTTTAGCATAGGGAGAAAATTAAGACCCTAGAAATGGAATGGCTTTCCCTCAAATCTCATCTCCTCAATTTATACAAAGGGTCATCTTCCTCAACCTTAAATCTCATAATGACCAATGAAAATACAATTAGAGAAATTAGGGAAGAATATACATTTCAACATGAACATGAGCATTATCAATAGTAGGAGATGTAGCATAAAGATCCTTAGCTTGTGAATAAAAGAAAGAAGGAAGCTCTTAGCTTCCATGTGATTTTTAACTATTTTAGTTTCTATTTATTGTAAATCAATTATGCTTTTATGAGTCTTTTGTCGTATCTACACTAGCATAAATTTGATTAGTGATTTAAGGAGACTAGTAGTATTTGGTTTGGATATTTTGTTGATATGGAGTTTTGAAAGTCCTCTATCTTAAGGTGACGTAGATAAGACTTATAATACGTTTATATTATGGTGACATGAGATATTCTTAGTGTGTTGTTGAGTGTGCTTTTATTTTTTTATCATTTTCCTTAGGAGCCCCATTTCAGACCCAAGTTTACTCTACTGATGAAATACTCTTAGTGTTTTGATTACAATTGTTATAATACCAATTTTAACTCTTTGCAAGTTGCCTCAAAAATGTAGGGGTTCCAATTCCTCTACTCTATTCATGACCATGTATAGAATTCCCACAATCAAGGTTTGATTTGAACTTGGGATTTCTCTACAAGTATATATTTTTGTATAAATATATATTCCATAAATTATATATAGAATCCATCATAGGGAGGGTTTAAAAATATTTATCTTAATTTCCACTAAGATGGATAAATACATTACTTATCCACTACCATGAGTTTAATTCTCTCAACCATTTAGAGGTTAGATACTCTTTGCAACTTGGAAACGGAAGGAAAATGAATACGCTATTAGGTCAACAAAAGACTAAACAAGATTGCAGAAAATGGATTCCTAACCCATAGTCTGAGTGATGGTAGACACGATAACACTTATGGAGTTTTCATTAGTTGGCGCCACTTCAAAATTTTGTACTAGAAGTTGAGTGTCTATAGTTATTACACAAAAAAATAGTGTTGACAAAGTTAATTGATATTTTGTAAGACTTGCTCTATTACAAATTGGTCTACCCATACTGGTTACAAACTAGATTATTCGACATCCGCGAAGGAAACTTTGTCGGATATTCAACATCAATGCACTGAAATTTGTGGTCGGTTATCCAACATCCACTAAGCAAATGTAGTCGAATTTTCAACATCTATGAGGTGAAATTATTCGTCATAAATGCAACAAGTGTATGTCGACATTCCGTTGAGGTTTTTTCATTGTCGAAAAACATCCAAAATTCAACCAACGTTAAAAAAAACAGAGGATGTCGAATTGCCGACATCAATATGTCAAAAATCAAACATCTAAGACATCAGATTTTGTGTTAAAAAATACTAATCCCTTATCATAGTAGGAAACTCCTTTTTCACATGACAAATGGTATGATTTCATGGCTTCTCTGGGAAGGGCATCTGCAGCACAACAACTCTGGTTATCTTCAATAATATGTGGGGCGACAACTATCCCTTTGGGGAATCCTTCATGTCTAGAACTGAAACTTTCTTCAGGATTTAGCTTGTTCTTTAATTATAAACCTATAAATTTTCCTCCTCGACCAAATATTTTCTTCTTCAAATCCATTGCGTAGCTCTATTTCCATTGGCTTAACTCCCACAACTAGATTTTCGCATGCTTGCTTTTGCAACCTCAGTCTCTCTGCAACTTCAGTCTTTCTGTAATTGAGTTTCTGCAAGATTCCTTTCGCAAGGCTATAGATTGCGGATTATGGATTGCGGATCCAAATTTTCCCAAAGTTGAACTTCCACAATTTTTCTTTCGCAATATTCCTTCCTCAAGTTGCGGATTGCAGATCCAACTTTTCCCAAATTTGAATTTTCGCAAATTTCCTTCTACAACTTTTCACAACCATTGATTTCATGTGGGATCCTTCCGGACTGTTGATCTAAGATCATATGTGGACCCCACCTTATCCTTGTGAATCCTTTACCTTCTTTATGCATTTCTATTTCGTAATTCGTCTTTGATATCGTTCGTAGATCTGCTATCTCCAGTGAAACTTCACTTAACCCTGCGGATCACTTCGTGATTATTTCCCACCGTTGATCTATCTTTACTCCTTTAACCTAGATCATCCAATCTCTGTCGAACACAACCTCTATGTTGATTGATCAGAAGAATCGATCAATCATCCTCGCCCAACTTCACCGAGCTCGTTCTGATATAATTCTTATTTTCCTTTCTGTAGAACCTTTACAAGGGAACATCGATCCTCATCATGATCGGTGACGTAGGTTTTTCTCATTCATTTTACGCATAGATATATATCATCCATTCACAGAGATTAAGCTAAGAATTCCACTCATAAAATCATACATCCATTAAAACGCATTCATCATAATCCATCAATTTGAATATGCACCCAGCATACATTAACTAGGATTCATTAAGCAAAATAAAATTATCACTTTGGCATGCTTCAACGGAAACTAGGTGTTCCCAAAAGGTGACATGGTTGAAACCTGTAGCTCTAATACCATATGTAATATGCCCATATAACCATCCAAAAATATGCATAAAATAAAATTTTTAACATCATTAGTCATAAACCATTCTCTATCATTTATTAACCAAGGTCTTCATGTGTCTCACCCAACTCATTTTATGCCTCTTCAACTTAAATATGATACCTTAAAACCCCACTAACATACAAAGGAATACTTTGAAAATAACCATAGATATTTATCCTAAACCTTTATGATATCCAAATCCAAAACCTTAGCTTGGAAAGTCTTCCGCAATGAACTGTTCCTTCCACAAATACGCTTCCGTAATGTGGATTGTGGGTTGCAGGAATCACTCAAGTTCCTTTACAACTCTCCCTTCTGCAATCCTTCTTCTGCAATGCAGATTGTGGATTGCAGAAAGTACTTAAATCCTATACAAGTTTTCCTTCTGCAATTCCGCTTCCACAATGCAGAGTGCGGATTGCGGATACCACTTCATCCATTTCCTTTTTACCCTTTTGCAATATGGATTGCTGATTGCGGGAAACTCATTATTGTTTACAATTTTTACCTTTCCGCAATGTAGATTGTGGATTGCAGAAAACAAATAATCCTCTACAATTTCACCCTTCCACAATTCTGCTTCCGCAATGCGGATTGCAGAAAGAACTTAGACTCATGATTATTTCCTCCTCCGCACTCTCGCTTCCGCAATGCGGATTGAAGGTTGCAAGAACACTTAAAATATTTTCCAAAAATACCTTCCACAAGTCCACTTCCATAGTACAGATTGCGAATTGCAGAAGCCCTTATATTCTTTACAATTTTAACTTCCACTTTTCGATGTTCGCAATGCGGATTGCGAATTACGGAAACACTTGAACTATTTACAACTTTAAGCTTCCGCAAGCCTTCCTGCCTAAGTTTTACACTTAGTTTTATCTATGTTTCATGGTTAAAACCAAGGGATGTCATTCTTTGATGGTCTCACTGTCTTAGACAGAGTTTGTTACTCAAGATGAAGTTCATAACTAGGGCTTCTATAGGTTTTTCAGTAGCCATAGTAAAAATTTATTCATTCCACATTTGCCCAATTCGCTTCATTGTTAAGTAATACACAGAAGCTTTGCTAAGTTAAAGGGGGTTTAAAATCAAAACACGCATTTAGACTTCCCTAGAGGAAACCCTTGCATTTGGGTATTAATAGCGGGGTTATAGAGTGTACAAATATACTTTTTGGAGAAATCAACAAGGCACCAAACCCACTTTCCATGCTTCTGGTCTTAAGGCAGGCAACAATAAACTATCACATACATTTTCTAGGCTCTAGGCCTTAACGCAAGGAGTAATGAACTGGTAAATATAGTTACTAGGATTCAGGCCTTAACGCAAACAGCCATGAACCAAAAAAACGTAACAACAATAGATACATGCTCTAGTTCTTAAAACGCAAGCAACAAAACATGTTCCAAATATTGCAACACAGGAAACAAATACATGTTACAGATATTAAAACACGAGAAAAAATGCATGTTCCAGATATTAAAACACAGGCAACAAATACATGTTCCAGGTATACCCTGAGCTCAACATTCTGCAACAAATTAGACACATAAGGAACCTGGTGGTACATCGAGCCGAATGAAGAGGGAAAAACCATGTTCCACCAACCTGTAGATTAGGAACAGATGTTCTATTTCCTCAATCACCCCCTAGCTAAACTATGTGTGTCGAGAGAGGAGACAACCAACCTCAGGTCCAATTTCTCAGTGCAAAACCACTTCCTAACACAAAGTATTCACCCGCAAGAGTTCCTTATTTCCCAACATACTGAGCGACCCCCATTTCCTCCTCGTGTATTCCTCTCTTTATTTTTTTTTATTCTAGGCCTTTTGCAGCTACGACCCATCCCCTAAGGAATCTCCACCGCCCACTGCATTTCCTATTTTTTCCCAGGGCATGCCCTACACCATCATGGAGTTTGAACGCCTTTTGTACTTCCTGATATTAACTCTTCTACCTTCCCCCCACTCTTGCACACATAGTTTCCTCATTTAACATGAATGTCCCCATCATTCATCGTTTCATTTAAAAGCAAATGTTTCGATTACATCTATCCTTCAAGGACCTGTTGGCGGTTTCCAGAACCAACCAACCTTAAAAAAATAGTAAATTAAAATATTACATGAAAATATTTATCTGCTCGGGGATATTACACTTACTCTGCAAATTTTCCCTCTATGGCTGATCATATCAGTAGATAAATTTGTAGTTGCAATTGCTTGATTTTTGGAACTCTAGTTGAGGAATCTTGCTTAGAAATTGGGGTTTTCTCCTTGTTTTGAGATATGGTCTTAATGGAAGATTTAAATATGTTTGTACATGTATTATTTTCTGTAGCATAATATGAAATTTTTCCCCCATGTCTAATCATATCTATTTTATGATTCCATAATTGAAATTACCGAGTTTTGATCACTAGTTGATGGGTTTCCTACTTGGAAATTGGATTGATCTAATAGTTTATCTTTAGATATGATTCTCAGATGTTGTACAACTATATATTAACTCTCAATTGAAATATTGGTTGATGTAGAGTGCCCCATGAATATGGTAAGCTTTTTAATTTGGATTCACAGTTGGTTTTGCTAAGATTTGGATGCTTATCGGATGATTCGGTAGCGATTTTTATAGCAATAGTAGATCTGATCTTTGTATGAATTTATGGTTGTATATGATAGCTATGTATTTTTAATTTCACATTATTGAATGAATATAGGTGTTAGTTTCATATCTGACATGCTGAGCAATGAAAAACTCTTAAATAAAGGTACCATAAATTGGATTGATGCAATGTCTCGTAAATTGCATAGTTTTGTGATGGCAAGATCTAGTTTGTAATTGTTTGAAAATAATTCTATAAATTTGATTAGTTAGAATTATTACTATGATCCTAGTCACATTTAATTCTTTAATAATTCTAAGGTCCAAGTTTAGTAAATCTTGTAAATCTAGTCACATTATCACGTTTGCACAACCTTACATCTGCATGAGCTTTTGGGAAGTTTTATAATTGTTTTTAAAGTATCGCAATTAGTTTAAAGGATGTATGTTTAATTTGATTGGTTTGACAATATGTCATCAGAGCCTTTGGTTTACCTTAATCCACTATTCTATATATTCATTCATCCTTCCTTTGGTTGTACATGTGCCTGTGACCCTGGTTTTGTGGTCGACGACATTACAAGTGGTATCAGAGCTTAGGTTCCAACACTATGGTTGTTGGACCTTCATAGCTATAATCTTCTGTATATGCGCATTTAGAGTTTATACATTTTCTTCGTGAAAGAAATTAAACCTCCCTTATTTTAAAAGAATAATCGAGAGCACCACTTCAACGACCAGTTTCGGTGTATCGTACTTTCTAATTTCAAAGGCTAAGAGATCGTGGATCTGTTACTATCTATAATATATCAGCATATATTAGTATACATGTTGTAATTTGTGATATAGATGTGATTTTTATTAACTAATATATGGTATTCTGGTTGATGTATTTTGATTAATGTATTATGGTTGATGTATTATGGTTGATGTACTCTAGTTGATGTATTCTAATTGATGTATTGTGGTTGATGTATTTCAGTTGATGTATTATGGTTGATGTATTCTAATTGATGTATTATGGTTGCTATGTGTATGATTGATGATCGTATGGTTAGTTGATGTATGGTTTATACATGTATGATATTGTTGTTTTGGTTGGTATTTGTTGTTATTGATTGACATTGGCTAATGTATGTATGAATGATGTATGCTTGGTGTATCATGCATTGATGTTTGTATGGTTATGGTTGATGTAATATGGATTGATGTTTGTAAAGCTATATTATGGATTGATAGTTGTAAATATGATGTATATATGGCTGATCTACTATCGTGGATATTGATTGGTAAAGGTATGGTATATAAGTTTAGTGTGTGTGTGTGTGTGTGTGTGTGTAATACGTAATGGTGTATGATGTATAAATATGTGTATATATAATGACATATATATAATAGTGTGTGTATATATGATTAACATAGGAGATATATGTAATATGTAATGTGTAATTACAAGTACAGTTGTAAGGTATTTTGTGTATGTATTAGTATGATGTAGTATTACTATTACTAATATGAATGTTATTATTGGGGAATATACTATCTATTGCCTTTATTGCTTATCTTGAGAGAATACTTTCATGTATGGACATGCTTTGCCACTTAAATGGTAGCACTTACCTCAATGAGTAACTCCTTTTATGTTTTAGGAAATGGGACAGTTGTCTAATTGGTGTTTTCCGTTCTCCTTTTATTTTATTCTATGCATGTAGTATGTTTATTATTGCATTATTGGTCATTTGTGCATGCATGTGCATGAGAAGCCAAGTGGCATTATCATTATCCTAACTTATCTAATTGATTGTTAGTGGAATTGCCACTTGGGAGACAAGAATGGCTGTGTTATTCTTGTAATTTTCTTATTGTTGACTAATTGTTATTGTTTGTGTGAGCATTTCATTAGTGAATAGAAGAGGTTGTGATATATATATATATGAGATATTTGTGATATTTTTCTTTATGACCTTGTTGGATGTATATCTTTTGAAAAGTATTTGTGTTGGAGTAACTTATGGTATTTCCATGTATCTTCATTAGAAGTATCCTAGTAATCCTTGAGGTAAAAGTATCTTAATGAAATTCATGTGTTTTTCATGCATTTCAAGTAACTTAGAATCTGTACCTAATGCATGATTGAATCTGAATTTGAAATTGGTTAGAATGCATTTCGTGTAGGTGATTTTCAAGTGTTTTGATTTCATGTACTTTTGATGTATTCCATGCATCCTAGGTGAAGTAGAGTAGAATGGAATAAAAAGGAATTTATTGATGATCTGATTTCATGGAATGGATTACATGTTTTTTTTAAAATATTTCTTGTGATTAGTTAGAACTTTATTTCTTGAAAGATCTATTTTATGTTGAAATATATAACCATGTGGTTGTTGTAATGTGAAGAAAGTATCTTTATATAAGAATATATTTATCTCATGTATGGTATAGTTTTAACTTGATGTTAATCATATAAGTGAATGAAATATGATTTTTGGGTCGATGTATCTTTGTTGAATACTGAAGGCCTCGTAATGAAGTTAGAAGACCCTATAACAGGGATGGAAGATTGACCCTTGCTTCCTTGATTCCACTCTATTAGTCCATGTTCTCCCTTAGGAAGTGGAGACAGACAAGAAAGTAGGCGGTAGTAGAAAGTATTGTGGTTAGAAAGTTGTTATATTTCTGAGCCATGTATGGGCATGTTTGTGAGAGTTTAAAAGATGTTATCTTTCTAATACATATATGGGAATGTATGTTATCCTTTTGTAAAGGAATGTATGTATTATGCATCGAGGACAATGAATTGTTTAAGGGAAGGGGGGTGTAATGACTAATATGTTAAGGCCCAAACATATGTAATAATTGTTATTATTATTGTGGCACAAGGTGTCGAAACAAGGGCCTTTAAGGACCTAGAAGCATTATTATTATTTTGTAAATAATTAATTAATGAAAGCAAGTGGCACACTAGAGACCAAAAAAGAGTATTAGAGGCCTAGAACCACAAGGTGAGGGGGAATGGGGACATTCCTAACACTTTAGAACTTGTTTGGTTGAGCTTGGTCTATATTTATGCCTTAGCATATTTATTAGTTGATGATCACCCAAACATTGTACATTGGACCCAACTTTTGATTATTGCATCCTATGTTGGTACTAATTATCCTAATTCATGTTTTAGTAGGCCTCCCTTGGTGAATGCACCCTCCTTTGTGTTTGGGTGTATGACACTTGTTGTTTAATCCTCTTTGGTGGTTTTGTAACTGATTTTTGGTGATTACACTTGGTTTTGTAACCCCATTTGCACAAGTGTTCCCTCATTGAATATTTTTAACTTGGACACCTCAAAAGTTAAGTAAATCCTTGTGTAACTCCTCCTTTTCTATTTTGGGAATATTCCTTGGTTTGTGGAACACTTCACCTCGCTAATTTTGATTCATCTCCATGGATGATGTGTCTACACTTGAATTTTAGTTGGGTGGAGTGTCTTGGAGTCACTCTCCTTGAAATTTGAATTGTTTGGTTTGGACTAGATTTAACCTCCTATGGTTGAGTTACCCCCATTGGATTGACTCAAGTTGGGTTACCTTGGTTTTATTTAACCCACTTAAGTTACAATTACCTTATTTGGTATATAAATAAATGGTTGATATCCTTCATTTGGGTTAGTGATGGTTCTTTTTGGATGGTTGATTATGGTTGGTTATTCTTGGTTGTTCATACCTTTGATTTTGAGAGCTTGGTAAGCTTGTGAGGTTAGGAAGCCATGTATGTTTTGCTATGTGAATGAGATTTGTGCTTGAAGCATTCTGATATTGTATGGTGTTTGCGGTAATCCTGGACAAATATGGTGTAGTTCCTCCATGTCCATTGCTTGGCTTCTCTTGATGGTGAATGGTGATATCTCAAGGGACCTAGGGGGTTTGGATTAACACTATGCTTGTTAGTGGGGTGGAAGAGGAAGTATGTGGTGATGAATAGATCATTTGTGGCTTATTAAATTGATACTTGAACTGTTCTTGAGTGCACCTCCATTGTGGATCTATGGCCTCATCTCGTAGGTGGGCTATCAAAGTGAGATCTCACTTAGTAGTGCCTTGGCTGGGTGGAACGTGGTCTGAATGATGCCAGTTGCACATTAATAAGATAAGTGGTTTATTTTTTTTTTAAATTCATATGTTTATATGATGTTTCCATTTCTCCATGGATAAAATTTTTATTTTTGAAAATATTGAAAGAGGTATCAATGGTTGGATGCAAATCTCATGGTTTAATTGGTTGGAAATTGGTGATTTCTCCTTTATTTGAGATGTGATATTTATGGAAAATTGAAAATATGCTCATTCATTTATTATTGGATATATATTACTCTATAATAAAACCCTCCATGGCTTATTAAATCAGAAGATAAATTTATGGCTGAACTTGCTTGGTTTTCAGAACTCTGGTTGAGGAAGTGTTGCTTGGAAATTCGAGTTTTCTCCTTGTTTTTGGATATGATATGATTGGAAACGTGAAATACGTTATTTATTTGTTTAAATGTTTTATATTACTCCGCAAATGATCCCTCTATGACTGACCATATATGTAAATAAATTTGTAGTTGCAATTGCTTGGTTTTTTAAACTTTAGTCGAGGAATTTGTTTGGAAATTGGAGTTTTCTCCTTTTTTTGAGATATGATCTTAATGACATCTTTAAATTTGTTTGTACATTAATTTTTTTGTAGCATACTATGAAAAGGTTCCCCCTGTGTCTGATAATATCTATTATATGATTCCACGGTTGAAATTATTGAGTTTTGATCACTGGTTGATGGGTTTTTTTTGCTTGGAAATTGGATTGAATCGATAGTTTCTATTGAAATCTAATTATCATATGTTGTATGGATGTATATGAAATCTGAATTTCACCCTTTGTGGGTTTAGAGTGCCCCATGTATATGGTATGCTTTTTATTTGGGACTCACAGTTGGTTTTGCAAAGATTTGGATGCTTACATGATGATCTAGTAGTCATTTTTATAGAAATAATAGATCTAATATTTGGATGAATTAATGGTTTTATATGAAAAGTCTGTATTTTCCATTTTACATTATTCAATAGATGTAGGTGTTAGTTTCATATCTGACTTGATGAGCAATGCAAAATTGTTAATATAGGTACCATAAATTGGATTGACAAAATGTGTCGTAAATTGCATAGTTACAATGAGAAGATCTAGTTTGTAATTGTTTTGCAAAGAATTTTTTAAATATGATTAGTTAGCATTATTATCTTGATCATGGTCATATTTAATCTTTTAATAATTCAAAGGTCCAAGTTTAGTCAATCTTGTAAATCTAGTTGCACTATCATGCTTGCACGGTCTTGCATCTGCATGAGCTTTTGGGGAGTTTTATAATTGTTTTTAAAGTATTGCAATTATTTTAAAGGCTATATGTTTGATTTAATTGGTTAGATGGTATGTCATCATAGCCTTTGGTTAACCTTAAACCATTGTGTTATACCTTTATTAAACCTTCCTTTAGGTTTACATGTGCTCATGACCCTCGTTTCTAGGTTGGGGACATTACAATAAGGAGATCTACCATTTTAAGCTACCAAATCTCAAAATTTTCCCATTTAATTGTCAATTTATATCATCGGTGTGAACTAGCCATTCTAAATATATATCAATGTTTCTGTAAATCTCCCACTGAAAAAAAATATTCACCAAATCTCAGACCAAGCCAAAAGTCAGCAACAAAGGTGTTCCCTTGCATCCAAATACAACTGTGATACCAACTGTTTGTTATAATACAGATTACAACAATTTTGCAAATTGATTCATATAGTTAAACACATTCACATAAGGCAATGGCACACTAGAAAACCAATGAGCTCTTAAGCCATCTATTAATAAAACACTCAAAATAGGTGTTTACAACCATGACTTGCTAGAGAAAAAATCACACTTCATTACATGATCACGCTACACACTACTATCCCTCGTAGTACTTTTTATTATCATGTTTTTTATGTATATCTAATTTTTTTCGTGGGTTGGGTTCCATCAAGGATATATGTTGAAAATGCGAAGAAAAAAAATAGTTTTTTATGACAAATATGTCAAGTCAACCATCATGGTAGACACTTTCTCTTGAAATTCTATTGGTTCTTGAATTCCAACTCATCAAGAAATTATGGTTGGCTCTTTTCTTATGAGGCCCATTTTAGACCCCAAATTCTCTCTAATGTGTACATCTTTGTCTCCGATATATATATCAAGGAGACCTTTTCATTTGATTAATTTTATCTTGTCTTGTCTTGTGTATGTAATACATTGTATAAGGAGGTTTCCCCCTCAAAGAGGCTTGTTATTCATCACTTTTATTTATATAAGGTGTGGATTACTCTTTCTTGTCTATTTATGCTATTTTGGGGTATTTGTTGCATAACATTTGTGTCACATCCCCTCCCCTCATCTCGATGATGGAGAGGACGCGACTGAACTGCTGCTACTATCAAAACGGGAAATCTAGCCCATGAACATAAAAATAAAATGCATTGAAGTAAAATACATGTACAAATGCATTATACATGAAATATACAATGGAAGCAAATCATTCATTCAACACATTCAAGCATTCAACGTGTTCATGATAATTTAAAACAAATACAGTTGCAGAACTTAAATACACAAGAAAATACTTATCTTGAGAAGAAGCTTCCACGCATCTAGCTATGTCGCTGCAACGCTCCACCCAACCATAGTCTAGTGTGCTCATAAATATCTTAGAACCACTTCCACCCCCGACTTGGGCATGATTTCCACAAGTAACTAGGGAACAACAAACTTAGACACAACAAGACCATACCCAGAGAGTCAATCCAACACACAGTTGGGTTTCACAAACTGTCCAGCTAAGCCAATAAATAATTGGGTTTCACTGGCTACTAAGGAAACAAGCCAATAACATATGGGTTCCTTGGACTCACTCAGCCAAGCCAACAATCACATCCAAACACAGTCAAACCATCTAACAGATGGGTTCCTTGGACTTACTCAGCCAAGCCAACACAAGGATGCACTTCACAGCAAAATACAAGTTCTAGATTTGTAGAGAAAACGTTTGGAAACCACAAACGAAAATGGCAGATGGGAAAAAAAACCGTGGGTGAGAAATATGATTTCAATAAATGTCCTTGGGCTTCACAAGGGTAAAACGACCTCCCCAAACACCCAAAACCTAAATCTATCCTCCAAGACACTAAGCATAACCAAAAAAGGGTTTCCAGCTTGGACAACAATGAGGAAAATGCAAAAAATTGTGAGGGAAATGCACAACAATCTCCAGCTGCGTGAGGTAAGGAAAAACGACCTCTTAAAACCCCCAAATCATGAATCCATGCTATACATTCACTCAACAATACTAAAATGGGTTTTCCCAGCCATGTGAATGAGGAAACCACAAAAAAGCATGAAGGAGAAATCCTAGCCACTGAGCATTACAAAAACAACTTCCCAGCCATGTAGAAAATGAAGGAAACTGCCGAAAACGTGAAGGGAAACACGTAGGTAGCTCCAGCTACGTCAAAGAGCAAAACGTATGGGTGCATAATGCCTTGGGCCTCTATTTCCAAGTATTTATTTGGCCCATAAGTCAAAATTCGTTTTCCCAAAAGTGGGTGACTTTCCCAATACGAATTTGACTGCCATACTCTTCCCATCCCAAGGCATTAAATTCTTCCACCAATTACTGGAAGAAATAAATGATTGGGCACAAAAGACAAAATGGGTAGTTGACAACTTTATGTGTTCTCCCATTGACATTTGGCTTTACCCTATTGGCTCAAGGGTTTAAATACCCCCCCCTATTCCTTGTGAAATCATGCCCCCATCTCTTTAATGTTGCATTGACATAGCTAGTTGTGGGTATTTTTATTAATTCCATATTTACATGTTGTCCAAAATTATATTATGCCTGGCTAGCACGTGAACCATCAGCATCGATTTTAATTGTCGAACATAAAACGCTAAATCCATGGTGGGGCCTTTGCCTTGAGCTCCACACCATGATTCAATAATGCTACTTACATAATATATAATTTAATGCAATTGGGGTCAAAACTGAGGTATTAAAATTTGGGGGGGATGGGCCCAAAATTAGGCCTAACAGTTAATCTCGAATTTCCACATAGTATTAGAGCATGCATTCCCTACCATGCATTTTTAAGTAAGTGTATTCAATTCCTTTTTCTATGTGCATATTCATCTTGACTCAACCTTGAACATTCATTTAATTGGCCTTTACTATTCCTTAGATTTGCAATATGTGCGAGGTCTCTCACTTGCATATCATAGATCTAGTACATGACAATGTTCTATGTTTATAGCGCAACCCATACACCAACGAATTTAGGGTTATGTACTCTCTCAATTTGGTGGACTCCTTTTGTGGCTTTTCTCAGCCATCACTTCTCAAATTTTGACATCAAACATCTGAACTAGTTTGGCCTCACTCACATTCTACCTCTACAAAAGTATGATTGGGCATGCAGCTCTCCCTTTATGACAACCCTAAGGATCCTCTCTTATGCACATGGGTGCATGTTAGTTTTTTTGTTGGATACCACATTTCCTTCTAACTATGAGCTTATTACCTTGGAACATGAGCTTGTAGGTTGCAAAACCACTCATATTCTAATTCTGAATTTGCAAAGAATCCTTAATTGAATTTGGATTGGAGAGTGGATTGAGTGGTGATTGTTATCCATGCTTAGATTTGTGGTAGTCTTCCCACCTATGGCCTCTTTTTTGGACTTGTACATGGACCAAAATAATCTAATCATTGATTAGATCATAACACTGTCTCACCCCTTCAGATTAGGGATTTCTTTCTCCTTGTACATGTGTTCCTACCATGAGCCTGTTTGTCAAGACTCATATCGAGGATTGATGTGTGGATGGGATTTTCTTATGGTACCTTTAATTCTATAGTTTTGTGTAGTGGATTGTGGGCCACTCATGCAGATAGTCTTAGAACTTGTCACTCGACATCTATGTCCATAATGTGCATTCCCTTCTTCTATAGTCACTTGTTTCTAGACACATTGAAGCATTCTTTCTTAAATTTCTTGGCCTTGTTGTCACCTTTAGCTTGTATCTCCTTAATTTTTCCATCATCTATGACATCCACTACCATCATCTATGTCCACTTAGTTCAACATTGTGGAGGCATTGTGTGTATTCCTTCCTTAGGTGATTTTTTATGATTCACCATTTTGTTTGAGATCAACCTTGTTTAAAGTGAGCCTCATACATAATATCAATTCCTAATATGACTTGGAAGTTGTAGCAGCAAGTGACCCATGTACTTCAGCAAGAAGGATTGGTTTTCACAAGGACACTCATTTTTTGTTGTTTTTCTCAATTGTACACAAGTATCTAATTAGGCCCTTTGTGACAAGACTCATTTTATAGGATCAATCTCTTTTGGGGGGATAGTGGGCATTCAATTTTCACTAACTTAGGAGTTTGAAATTTGTTGCATGGAGTTCTTATGTGGATCTTTGATGGTGTTTCTAGCTCAGGGTTACTAGGCTCTCTTTAGAGTTTTGGCCATATTTCATGTTTAGACCTTTTACTGTATGTAGGCCTAATTGCTATTTTGATGGTTGATGGTGGTTGCTTCTATTTAAAGCATTTGTTCTAGTTCCCAACCAACATCTATTTTTATGGAGTTCCTCACCAACATCTATTTTTATGAAGCATTCATCTAGTGATTGTTACTATTTTCCATCCTTGTGCCTTTGTAATTGATGCTAGATTGCTTCAAAATTCAATGTTTCTCTGAGATTACTTGGTCGTCATCTTTAGAGTTTTGATTACACTTCATGATTGGAGATTTCAACCTCCACATGCCTCACTCTCTAACCATTTACTGCGTCTTTGTGAGAAATTTTGAGTTTCGGCTCAATGCCTTTTCAACATT
Source organism: Pseudotsuga menziesii (assembly GCA_001517045.1). Lineage (NCBI taxonomy): Eukaryota > Viridiplantae > Streptophyta > Pinopsida > Pinales > Pinaceae > Pseudotsuga > Pseudotsuga menziesii. The sequence goes on along the minus strand of LPNX010309745.1, from coordinate 16,276 downwards.
GGCATTTTACTCTCTTTTTGGGAGGCACGGTATTTTCCTATGAGCTTTTCTCTTTTTATTTGCTCATGAGAGCTTTGCACTTTGGCACCTAAGTAGGGGTCATTCCTTAGACCTAATTTTATTTTGTTTACTCTCTACATTTTGCTTAAGAAGTGGAGGGTTTTTTGGGGGGTGTCATGGTGCAAGTAGAAATGTTTAAAATTACTTAAACTAACTTATCCATCCAATTGGTATAGTTATCTACCAAATTGGTACACCTAATTTTCCTAGTTAACTTAGCATCAAATTAAAAAGTATACCTTTCCCAACATATTATAAATTGAAGTGACCTATTTAGATTACAACACAACACAATATATAGATTCAATATCTTACTATTTTGTTTCTTATACAAGTCATTTACAATTTATATTAATCTTTTTGGAATTTTTTTTTGAAAAAACTACTAACCAAATTAATCTTTGTATTTGTGAATATGAATCCACACCAAAAGACTCAGCAAGCTTGTTCAATGAAATACTCGTAGAATTTCATATTCCAAAAAGTTCAATCACAACTTAGAGTAAACACAATACAATTGCCACCATATGTAAGTACTAAGTTTCAGTTTACTATTACCTTCGGAAAGAGGCTAACAATAATAACATAACCCATGTGGAAATAAAAAGTATTAATTACATATTATCAATAAGTTCAGAGGAACAATGAATTATTATCAAACATTGCCAAACTCATTGCACACAGGATCAGAGAAAAGCTACAATGACAAACAGATGATCTAATTTACGCAAGATGCATTCACCATTCAAGGCATACTGCGAACTTTAGTACAAAATCAACTGCTTCCTGCAAAGTTGTAATGTTCCCAGTATTTTCTTCTTCAAAAGTGATTTTGAATTCATCCTCGAGAGCCATTGCTATCTCTAGCTAAAAACAGTACAGGATCTGATGTTAGCCCAAGCCCACAACGAGAAGTTAGCTTGAAAGTCATAGGTATAAATAAATAATCAATATTACCATATCAAGAGAGTCAGCACCCAGATCAGAAAATTTGGTTTCAGGAGTCAAAGGCTTCTCCTCTGATAATGCTAACTGCCTCTTCACAATAATGCATACTTTGTTGAAAGCCTCTGGTTTGGCCTGTTCCAGAAACATACCATTAGACAGCATATCTGATTACCAGTGTACGATGAATATTTACTTTGAAGTGTAGAATAGACCATGGATAGATGTTTGTCAAAGTACTCCTTGTATTAAGTCACCAATTAGAAACTTAGTAAGTGTTTGCTTAAAAAACAAAATACAATGATAAAAACAACAACAAAAAACTTGTGCCAACAACAATATTATTATAAAAAACAACCAATCACAAAGCACTTTTACAAGAACTATGGAACATTCCAATTACAGCTTGTGATGAGAGAAGAAACTATACCACCCAAACTACTTTCAGAGCACTAGAAGCGCATTGTGAAGATTGAAATGATGGAAAAACACATTTGTGCTGTCCAAATGGTAGTGCCTTGAGTCCAGAGAATCTGGGGACAACCTGTAACCAACCAAGTAAACATAGCTGGTTAATAGAATACCATGCAGTTCGCATTTTTATCTTTTTAGAGAAAAAAATAATTTTGGTAGAAAATGAAAACATAAAAGAAAGATATCATCTTAAAAGCACTTTATGAAATTATATCTCGGATCATTCTAGAGTTCATATGATTTGGCTATCATTACTTTGTTATACAATTTTGATTACTTTCTTATACAATTTTGAGTCAAATTATTATTTTTTATTCTTTAAATTGCATTTTAAAAACTCCATCAAATACTTCACTTTTATTGTATTTGGATTTTAAATAAGGCAAACATTAAGCACCACACAAGACAGTAGTGTTTCAAGGCAAGTATGGGAAGGCAGTTGGATGTTTCATTCAATGACTCTTCTACACTTTTGCTTCTAAAAATGCAAAAATTGTTTTAAAATAAGTTTTGCATCTAAATCACAACTTACAACAAAATCTTTAAATCAATATTTTGATAAAACTAATCATAACTTGCAACAAAATATTTAAATCAACATTTTGACAAAACTGCTTCTTTGATACCAACTTTCAGCATGCTTATGTTCAAAATGACACCACTATTTGCTTTTAAGATAATGGTGGTTTATATTCTTAAAAACTCCCTGCATCCTTATCTGTACCACCATGATATAGTCCAAAAAATTCACAAGTTTTAAAAAGAGTTTGTCCATACCTCTCAATACCCTAAAACATTAATGTCTCCTGGCTAAACAAAATTTGCAAGTGTATAGACTGATGGACTGCCCGACTAAGTGTTTCAAAAGTGCTTTAATCTCCCTAATGAAGGCAGTTCAGTTTGCTGCTTGTCTTAATTTACAGGGTTTTTGCATAGAGTCATCGTTGATTGGTAGGACTTGCATAGAGACATTGTGGACATGCTAAAATCACTTAAGTTATGATGCCTTGATGGAGTATGTTGTTTATATTTATTCCATAATTACGACTGATTGGAGTATTATGGAGTACAGAGCCAGGGATTCTGTATTCTCTCAGACAAGATATATGTTTCATTGTAAACACTCCAGATCCCAGAAGAAGGGAAGTGGAGGTATTGAAAGCTGAGAAATGAAGAGAAGGAAAGGAAGAATTGCTTGTCCGCATCGAGCCCAGGTTGCAATGATGCCCTCCCCTCTCTGAATATCTCTATGTGTCTGGTGTATGATCCTCACCCACCTCCAACTGACTTATCCATCTGCTGCTGGATTGATGTAGTCTTCTCTTCTTCCAACAATAAGGGTCTAAATATGGCTAACAGAACGTAGAGGTGTGGAACACGTACTTCTGAATTGACTAAGGAAAGAAAGTTGTGGAAACTTTAAGGTTGAAAGTGGTTTTTTCCAGAGAGGTTGGGAAAACACATATTTGTGAAAAACACAAGTTTCTTGATGTATTAATGTTTGAATAAATCTCAGTATAGTGGATGGAACTTTAGCTTCTTATTTAAACTACAACAAAACCTAGGCATGGCATTCATAATGGCCTTATGTTTCTTGTATTTTGGGCAGACTGTTATATATAAAAAGCATGGACAAATTTGATCAAATTAGGACAGTGGGTCAGTTAATTATTAAGATGATATATTTCATGGACCAAACTAGGAATTGAATAGCATTATAAAGTTAGATATACAAAGATTGATCTAGATTATGAGATCTTTTGTGTATAACCAATATCAATTTATGTAAATGGTGAAAATATGAATATAAAGGATAATGAACTAGATGATCATATGGTTAAGATTGCAACAAAAATATAAAATCAACAAAATTTGTTAGTTGCAAGTACATAAATGAAATTCTATTATTATATATGGGATTAGAAAGTACAAAAAAAATGAAAATAACAACATTGGTAACTCTCCTAAAACCTTAATAGATGAGATCTAAGTATCTATCTAAATGGCAACTTGTTAACTCACCCACGTGTTAGTAATGTCAAAAGAAATTCGTAAGTGCAAATATAAATACAAACAAGAATAAAGAAGTGAAAGGGGTAAACACAAAAACCTAAACATAGAACTTGAAACATCTATTGCTCCATGTAAATGGAGATTCACTATTATGTACCATGAAAGGAATACCTAGATAGTCTATTGAATTATAATATAGATGTGGAGAAAATCCCATATACCATACCAAATACCAGCAAACATTATTGTATCAACAATGATTAAAGAAAGACATTAGACCATGAGAAGAAATATGAGACTCACAAAATAGAAAAAAAGTTTACTAATGTTATCGCTTTTATGTCTTAAACTATAAAGATTAGTCCAAAAAATTGTATAACTCCTGTAAATAAGAGTATGGCTATTGGAAGGTACTTTCATGTTAACTACAAGGTTAACTTGTTAGTTTACTTGGAAGACACATCTTCATATCTGTACAAGGGTAATATCATTTATGTTTGATAGTTTACTAAGATTATAGTGGACTCTTACTAGTTTTGGTTTAACTATTTTATGATATCAAGAATTCATTGAAAAAATAACACAAAAAATTTACCCCTTTTTCCTAAAAGAATTACTTGAGGATACTGGGCTTGTTCCATTATGAGTCACACCAACCACTTTACACTTTACAATACCCGTGTTATGTACCAAATTTCAGACCAAACCTTGCTATCATAGTTATGGGATGAGAGCAAAGACCTCCTTTCATAAATAAGAGGCATGTATAACAAAATCTCCCGTGAAGCAAAGTTTCAAAAAATACCAAGTGGATTGAAATCTATAAGTCAGCAAAAGATAGCAAAAGATTGTCATATCATAAATGGAATGTATAAATGTTGATTAACAAACTATCTACCAAGAATCCAATGGATGTACATGAGGTGGTTGGATGGAATGATTGTTATCCTCTTCATCCAAATTCAATTCTTATAAGCCACATTATGCTCTTATTAAACCTTATATATTAACTATGTAACGACTAAATAAATTATATAATTCTAACTATAACTTGATTATACATGATAAAACAATGATTTAAAAAATAGAAAACTATTTACCAAAAAGCATATCTAACATTATTATACCACTAGCTACATCAATAACCTGAAGAACAGAAGCCATTACGGAAGAAAACAAATAAAATACCTGTTTTCGGTTGCTTGATGACGACGCCGCGACTCGAACCTGTGATGAAAGAGCCGAGACAGAAGCCATTGGAGCAGAACTCCGACACGGAAAACGAAAAGACGGGCCTTTTCCAAACTCAAACGAACACCAACGATGTCCAGAAGAACAATCGCAGGTGGATCTTATAGCATAGCCATTGACTTGCACACTCAACAACAACGCAACTGTATTTCTATACCTGTAGTTATTCACAAAATTTACAATCTAAATCGTCGATGTGAAATGTGGACATTCTAACAACTCATATTTACGATTTTAATCATGTAACCTTTAGATTACTTGTTATCAATGTCCATTATTCTACTCATTTAAATTGTCATTTCAACGAATAAATTGTCATTTCAAAGTAGTTGAGCCATTGAGCAATAAAATAACTCCTTTTCACTAGACATTGTGTCTCCATCTTTGGTGAGCACTCATTTTAAATTGTTTTTAGTTTGTTTTGATTTTGTGGTGGTAAAGTTTTATAGGTTAAACTTCTTTTCAGCTTTTATTCTCATTTTATAACGATGCATGTTGGATTTCCTTCGTATAATGTGGTAGTTATTCAGTACTTTGTTGAGAATACAGAAATTCAAAATTTCATTTAATCACTTATAAATAAGTATGATGAGATCAATATTTTTCTCTATTCGTTTTCACTCGAAAGTTTATTAAATTCTTTTCAGTAAACCCTAGCGCTTAGGAGAGCCCATGCTCAACACTTTAACAGGGAGTTACATTTCAGTGCAATTCTAGAGCTCCTCGCTCAACACAAATCATCAATCACTCAAGTGCTCCAGAGCTTCCCGCTCAACACAAAACATCTCATAAATTATGTGCTTCAGGGTCCCGCCCAACACAAACAAGCATATATATATATATATCATCAATAATTGGCTTATGCCCAATATATAAAACAAATCATCATGTTCAAATGCAGTGGGGTCTTCGAACCAATATAAAAATAAAGCATCAAGATAATCACCATAATCAATAGGCACATGCCTATAAATGTTAGGTCCAAAATTCGGGTTATTACATTCGGGGTTACTAGGCTCTCTCTAGAGTTTTGGCCATATTCCATGTTTAGACCTTTTAGTGTATGTAGGCCTCATTGATCTTTTGATGGTTGATGGTGGTAGCTTCTATTTAAAGCATTTGTTCTAGTTCCTAACCGACATCTATTTTTATGGAGCATTCATTGGTGATTGTTACTATTTTCCATCCCCACTGCCTCTGCAAGTGATCCTCGATTGCTTCCAATTCAATGCATCTCTGAGATTAATTAGTCCTCATCTTTCTAGAGTTTTGATTACACTTCATGATTGGAGATTTCAACCTCCACATGCCTCACACTCTAACCATTTAATGCATCTTTGTGAGAAATTTTGAGTTTCAACTCGGTGCCTTTTCAACATTGACATTTTACTCACGTTTTGGGACGGGTGTTTTCCTATGAGCTTTTCTCTCTTTATTTGCTCACTAGAGTTTTGTACCTTGGCACCTAAGTAGGGGTCAATGCTCAAACCTAATTTTCTTATGTTTACTCTCTACATTTTCCTTAAGAAGTAGAGGTTTTTTTTTTTAGGGAGGGTTCATAGTGCACATAGAAATGTTTAAGCTTAAGTAAACTAACTTATATCCATTCAATCAGTATAGTTATCTGCCAAATTGGTACACCTAATTTGCCTAATTATCTTACCATCAAATTAAGAATTATACATTTCCCAACTTATTATAAATTGAAGTGACCTATTTATATTACAACACAACATAAATTCAATATCTTACTTATTTTTTTATACAACTCATTTACATTTTAGATTTATCTCAAATTTAGAAAAAAATAATTGAAAAAAAATAATAACCAAATTAATTTTTTGTATTTTTAAATATGAATCTACAGTCCACACCAAAAGATTAAGCAAGCAACTTAGAGTAAAAACAATACCATTGCCACCATATTCAAGTAATAAGTTTCACTTCACTATTGCCTTTGGGAAGAGCAGCAAAAAATATTAAGATAACCCACGTGGAAATAAAACTATTAATTACACATTATCAATAAGTTCTTAATTATCAACAAGTTCAAAGGAACAATGGATTATTCTCAAATATTGCCAAACAATGGATCAGAGAAAAGCCACAATGACAAACAGATGATCTGATTTGCGCAACATGCATTCTCAGTCAAAGGCCCTACTGCAAAGTTGTAATGTTCCCAGTGTTTTCTTCTTCGAGAGTCATTTTGAATTCATCCTCGAGAGCCATTGCTATCTCTAGCTATAAACAGTACAGGATATGATGTTAGCCCAAGCCCACAACGAGAAGTTTATAGCTTGAAAGTCAAAGTTATAAATAATCAATATTACCGTATCAAGAGAGTCCGCACCCAGATCAGAAAATTTGGTTTCAGGAGTCAAAGGCTTCTCGTCTGATAATGCTAACTGCCTCTTCACAATACTGCATACTCTGCCGACAGTCTCTGGCTTGGCCTGTTCCAGAAACAGATTATCAGAAAGCATACCTAATCAATGTACGATGGATATTTACCTTTGGAATTCAACAATGATAGAAACAAAAAGACTTGTTCCAACAAAAACGTGTCATAGAAACAGTCAGTCACAAAGCACTTTTACAAGAAACTATACAGCTTGTGATGAGAGCAGAAACTATACCATCCCACAAACTACTTTCAGAGCACTAGAAGTGCATTGTGAAGATTGAAATGATGGAAAAACACATTTATGCTGTCCAAATGGTACTGCCTTGAGTCCAGAGAATCTGGGGACAACCTGTAACTAACCAAGAAAACATAGCTGGTTAATAGAATAACATGCAGTTTGCATTCTTTAAGAGAAAAATAATTTTGGTAGAAAATGAAAAACATAAAAGAAACAGATATTATCTTAAAAGCACCTTATGAAACTATATATCGGAACATTCTAGACTTCATATGATTTGGCTATCATCACTTTATTATACAATTTTGAGGCAAATTGTTTTTATCATTTTTAAAATTGCATTTTAAAAACTCCATCAAATACTCTTATTTATTAAATATTCTTATTGCATCAAGATTTTAAATGGCTAACATTAAGCACCAAGCACCAGACAAGACAGACTTCTGTGGTTTTCAAGAAAAGTGTAGAAAGACAATTGGATGTTTTCATCCAGTAATCCTTCCACAATTTTGGCTCTGAGAACCCAAAGACTGTTTGTAAAATAGGTTTTTATCATTTTTAAAATTGCATTTTAAAAACTCCATCAAATATTCTTATATTTATTAAATATTCTTATTGCATCAAGATTTTAAATGGCTAACATTAAGCACCAGACAAGACAGACTTCTGGGGTTCTCAAGAAAAGTGGAGAAAGACAATTGGATGTTTGCATCCCGTAATCCTTCCACACTTTTGGCTCTGAGAACCCAAAGACTGTTTGTAAAATAAGTTTTTCCTCTGAAGCACAACTTACAACATTAAATCAACATTTTGACAAAACTGCTTCTTTGATACAAAACTGTTCAAAATGACATCACTGTTTGTTTATATTCTTAAAAGATCTCTGCATCCTTATCTGTACCACCGTGATATAGTCCAAAAAATTCACAACTTTAGAAACTAAAAGTTTTAAAAAGAGTCCGTCCAGACCTAAATCATTAACGTCTCCTGGCTTAAAAAAAAGTTTGCAAGTATACACACTCCGACTAAGTGTTTCAAGAGTGCTTTAATCTCCCTAATGAAGGCAGTTCAGTTTGCATGGAGACATCGTTGAATGGTAGGACTTGCATAGAGACATTGTGGACATGCTAAAATCGCTTAAGTACGTAGAAGCTGACTCTAAGGCTGGGAAAACACATATTTGTGAAAAACACAAGTTTATTGATGTATTTATGTTTGAATATATCTCAGTATAGTGGATGGAACTTACGCTTCTTATTTAAACTACAACAAAACCCACGCATGGCACTCACAATGGCCTTATGTTTCTTCTATTTTGGGCATACTGTTATATGTAAAGAGTATGGACAAATTTTATCAAATTGGGACAGTGGATCAGTTAATTATACTTTGGATTTTAGAAAGATATATTTCATGGGCCAAAATAGGAATTGAATACCATTATAAAGTTAGATATACAAAGATTGATCTAGATTATGAGATCTTTTGTGTACAACGCATATGAATCATATAAATGATGAAAATATGGATATAAAGGATAATGAACTAGATGATCATATGGTTAAGATTGCAACAAAAATATAAAATCAATAAAATTTGTTAGTTGCAAGTACATAAATGAAATTCTATTATTGTATATAGGACTAGTCCATACAAAAAATGAAAATAACAACATTGCTAATTCTCCTAAAACCTTGATAGATGGATCTAAGTATCTATCTAAATGACAACTTTGTTAACTCACCTATGTGTTAGTAATGTCAAAAGAAATTCTTAAATGCAAAAATAAGTACAAACAGGAATAAAGAAGAGAAAGGAGTAAACACAGAAACCTAAACATAGAACTTGAAAGATCTATTGCTCCATGCAAGTGGAGATTCACTATTATGTACCATGAAAGGAATACCTAGAGAGTGATTGAATTATAATATAGATGTGGAGAAAATCCTATATACGATACCAAATATCAACAAACATTATTGTATCAACAATGATTAAAGAAATACATTAGACCATATTAAGAAATATGAGACTCACAAAATAGAAAAAAGTTTGCTAATGTTATTGCTTTTATGTCTTAAACTACAAAGATTAGTCTAATAAATTGTATAATTCCTATAAATAAGAGTATGGTTATTGGAAGGTACTTTGATGTTAACCACAAGGCTAACTTGTTGGTTTACTTGGAAGACACATCTTCATATTTGTCACGGGGCGTCACCTAGGGACCAATATGATATCACGTCCGTTCATATTGGGGGGGTTAAAATTAAAAAATTAAAAATCAATATATTGGCGGTATATTAGGGGTAACTAGGGTTTTTTTTTTACTATTTAAATATCCAATATGTTGGGGTATGTTTTATTCAACATTTTTGCCCGCGCCGTTCACCAGTCCTCCAAGCCTGCTAGGTGCCTGCGAGCTGCTTTGCTTGTGGTCTAAGTGCACCTGCACCAAGCCAAGGTGCCTGCGAGCTCGGTTTGCTTGTGGTCAAGGGCGTGTTGCTCCTTGGGTTTTCTGTGGGTTTTCTCCACGTTTTCTCCATCGTGTGGATAGATAAGAGGGCGTTTTTTCAAATCGGAGCAGTGGTAGCAGTGTTTTCTGAAAAATGAGGGCGTGTTGCTTCTTGGGTTTTCTGTGGGTTTTCTCCACGTTTTCTCCATCGTGTGGCTGGATAACAGGGTGTTTTTTCAAATCAAAGCAGCGGTAGCAGTTTTTTCTGGAAAACGAGGGCATTTTACTCCTTTGGTTTTCTGGGTTTTCTCCATCGTGTTTTCTGGCTGGATAACAGGGCATTTTTTCAACAGCATTGCAGCGGTAGCAGTGTTTTCTGGAAAACAATGGCGTTTATTCACCGTTTTGTGGTCGTGGGTTTGTGGTGGGTTTCTCTGGTGCTGGAGGAGGCACATTGGATAGCCATTGCATATCATTCTTGGAGGTACGTTGTAGTGTGTTTAATCTTTGATGAAAAATGCCTATGATCAGGGGTCGTTTAGTGGACTTGATCTTTCAATTCATACTTCACTTGCCCTCCCTACAGGTTCCAGTATTTACATGTAAGTTAAGCCCTAATGATTCTATCGTATTCAATATGAGAAAAGGTTATGGTAATAGAGAAGTCAAACCATTGTTACCCTTATTCATTTTAATCCAATAGAACACTAGCTTAATGGGATTAGTAGTTCTAGTTTCAACAGGTGTACATAGTGATTACGAGTTCTACATGCTTACTCTGATTACTGCACATTACTGATGCCGATACGGCAGAGGCTTCAGATGTACTTTTGAAGAGGCAGGCTTTTTAGAGGCAATAAAAAATATATCGTGCTTTGTCTTTATTCGTAGGTGATGTGAGCAAACCCGCAACTAGTGAACATGCTATAAACGCGGCATCAAGTAGGTAGGGATTATCCCCCTTGCCGTTACAGAGCTT
>LPNX010309699.1:108221-245965 GCA_001517045.1 Pseudotsuga menziesii | reverse complement strand
CCTGCTCCACAATCACAAAAGAAACAGCTTAAACGAGAGTAAACAACTCTGTGACCCCTGTGGCACACCCTGGCACAAATAGAACAGCACCCTTTAGAAACAGTCAAATCGCAAGTGTAGCAGAAATAATGACCTGTTAAAATAGCCTGTCAAACTTTATGGTCTTTGTATAATGTTTGATGACAACTGCAGGCTATAAAGATATCATACTCTATTGTCATGGTATGGGAACAGTTCTGTGAAGGCAAACATATATTACATATGAGCCATTTTACTCCTCTCATGTGGGAACTTTTACTGTAGTGCTGGTGCCTTTACCCAATAAAAACATTTTATTTGCACTGCTGTGTTTCCTCAACTTGTGAACACCAGATGCACATTGCTCTGCAACACCCATTAGCGTGAATCTTAGCCTGAGACCGAGGCTGAAGAAGAAGCCATCCGAGAGTACTATGAAGAAGTGGAGAAGGAATGGGATGTGAAAAGAGACTTGATGGAGTGAGCAAGGGAAGAGGCAATGGCTGCCTTCACTTGCCCTCTCTTGGGGATATGCCTGGATTCAGAAGGCATACTTATCTTGTGCCTGGAATTGGCCTGGGATGGAATGCTATGAATTCTTTCTGAAGAAGTAAATCTACAAACTGGAAGGAAGAGATTGGTGACCAATGCTGGAGGATGCTGTGAATATATAATAAATCTATCTGAGATTTAAGATTACTGTGAGTGCAAAATTCACTGGTCGACAGGTGACTGGTAGTTTTTTCATATTATTTTTGTTGTTAGGTGGAAGCCTAGGTTCGCCACATAAAAATCAATTTTCTCACAATACTTTTCCAAAAATTATGATTGGATGTGGCCACATATTGACTTCCTCGTCTATGTGATATGACATAATTGCTTGGGATTCAAGCAATTTTATGTCATTGCTTGGGGTTCATGCTCTATGTAGTCTCAGTCAAGCCATTGAACTTCTTTTTCTATTTAACATGATGTTGAACTTATTGAACTTCTTTTTCTATTTAACATGATGTTGAACTTTATGACTGTTTTTCCAGATACAGGTTTGAGTGAAATTGAAAACTTTTGAGAGAACCATAACAATTGCAATTTTCTTGGAGGCATACACATGAAAAACACTATGTAAACTCGATTGTTAGGAAAATAATCGACAATTACAGACTATTTAGAAGTTTATTGATTCCATAATTTGTTAGATGATTCAAATGAATTGGTTCAGCTTACACCCCCATATAAAGTATTATTTGGAGATATGAAAGAAAACATTTATGTAAGGAAGTGCCACAGAAACATTAAGAGGCTTGAATAATCATATCACAAGCCATGCATTAANATGCATTGGACAAGAGATTGAAATTGAAATTTGTATGTAAGGTCCCTATCCCAAATGAGCTAAAGCTTTTCCCAACTGACTTGTACTTGGTTATGGATCCTTTTCAAGTACCCTTGTGTATGAACTGCTATGATTAATTTTGTTCTGACTGTGGGTGAAATATGGTAGAAGACTTTTGTCAAACACTTGCAAACATATTGGTGTACTCACTCTTTGCACCTCAACTTCAACTATTGGGTTGTCCAGTACATTTTTGAGTGTATTTGCTTATGTTTTCAGGATGCTTGGAACTGTTTGTCTCATCATACATTCATAGTGCCCTTATATTCTCATTGCTAAGATAGCACATGAAACAACACAAATTGACAAGCTAAAAAGGAATAAATCAACAAAGATTAGAGACTAATAAAATGTATTTAAAACATTGTTTACATTCCTGAATGTGCCAAGTAGCTTCATAGTGTGTCAATCTTATTTTATATTTTGCTTTGTAAATTTGAGAATAAACAGAGCAAGTCATGATGGTTATATATTTTTGGAGTTTTCTCTCTTTCTTGTTCTTCAGGGATAATCTTGATGTCTTATTTTACCTACCACTGCTAACAGGACAGAACTTTGAGGAGTCAATAGTGATCCAAAAACTACCATGGTATCCACTGCCAAAGCCAAATTCACTTTGTGGTGGTGCCTCTAATGGCAACTGTAGCCTAGTGGACTAATTTGGATATACAGATACCATGAACCTTGCATAAATGAATCTTCTATGCATTCCGAGAACCTAAGACTAACATTTGGGCTAAACTTCTAGCTCTTAGCACAGGGATGAGGGAGTCTCTCAACCAAGGCATTAAGAAATTATTTTTGATGGTGATTTCAGGCCGTGGATAACTTGTAAAAACTTAGCTGTATGTTGTGGTTGGATCTAGTTTTAACAAATGTTTGGGAGTGTAAATTTTATGTTTGAGAAAGAATGCCAATCAAGTTGCGGATTGTCTATAGGCTAACATATCCTTTCATTGGTTCCCACCATTCACCTGACTTATTTTATATTGCTTTTCACTGTCTTATGTTTATTTCCCCATTGCCCTTGTTTGGCTTTGCCTTGTCCCTCCTACCCTTCTCTGTCATGTGTTTTCTCCCCATTCTGTGGTACCCTGCTGTATGTCCATCATTATTCTCTAGAGCATCAATCTCGATGTTGAGGCCAGCCTTGGATAAGTCTTCAAGCAGTCAAGGTGGTCCATTGTACAACAGACAATAGTTTTTGCTTGAACCTCACTCAATGGATTCATTGATCAACAGGGTGGATCTGAATTGATACCCCTGGCCTTGATTAGGTGCTTTAAAAAAAGATTGTCAGATGAGTGTATACCTGATACCATCAAACAAATTAGGACCCACATTGGAGAGAGAGATGAGGCTGAGAACTGGTTTAAGTAGGAAATGTGCAGTGCCTTGTACCAATTGGGGTTGACATTGGAATTGACAGCATCATTGATTCATTGTAAAATGATTGAGAATTCAAAATGAAAGTGCTTATCAATCTGGAACTTATTATGGACAATTTGCCCAGCTGTCAGCAGGCAACTATCATTGAAGTAGAGCTCTTGGTGGATGACCTGTTCGGTTGCCAATGATTCACTAAGCAAGATTCTCATCTGACTGTCAAATGAGAGTTGTTGGGCAATCTCTGTTCCGAAATTATCTTGTGATGTTTTGTCTAGTTTATAGTTTTGAGGCTATGTATGGATCAGGATTATATTAACTTAGTATTAGCTAGTTTTCTATGTTTTGTGGATTGAAGGCTCTTAGAGTATTGAATATATTTCTGCTGAGTTTATGATTGTAAATTTGTGATTTTGTAAACATGGCTATATGAGTTCTGCGACTGTAGACATCAATACATGTTTTCTCCCATAAAAAACAGTTTGACCCATGAGTACTTGCGAGTGGAGCTGGCAATTGATCAGTATATAAATGACCAATCATGTGCAGAGCAATAATGTTATAAAAAAAAGGATTCTTCAGAGAAAGAACCTTTTGAGGTGATTCCTATGGTTTCCATCTGTGAAAGTAGAGGGCCAGCTTCTGAACATAATGAACAGATAGAAAATAGTGAAGTTGCTGATAAAAGTAGGGGTATCAATAGTGTGGCAATAAGTGATATGGAAGTCAAGGAAATAGAAGCTATTAAATGCGATGCTGGTGAATCTTCTAAAGGTTTGTATGAAAGTGTTCCACAAGAAAACATCAATATTAGAGAAGTTGATGATGCTAAGCCAGATACAGAAATGCTGATGGTGCATGAGCAAAAGCCACTGAATGTTGATGAATTTGGCAGACTAATAAGGGAAGGGGGCAGTGACAGTGAATCAGATGGCATTCTCTATACTGGGAGAGCAGGACCCAGAAGTCCTTCCCGTGGTGACAGGAGGAAAAGGAGTCCCAGTCCATGAAGGAGAAGGGGTAGACGCAACAGGTCTCGCAGTTGGTCTCCCCGACGGAAAAGGAGTAGAAGCAGAACTCCTCTAGCTGACTTTAGACGAGGAGGTGAAACAGAAGGTGAAAGGAGCAGAGAGCAGAAAGAACTCATGCAAGATACTCAAAGCTCCCACACTGTTAGGGAAGTATCTGCTGAGGTGGAGGAAAATAAGCCCAAGGGCATGTCTCCAGATAGACTTTGTAATCGGCAAGATAGCCTTATTTTAAAAGAAAAATTAAGGGAACAGGGAAAACAGTTAGATGAGGGTTCTGTCAGAGAGAAGGGAATGTTAGGATGGACTGCAAATGATGATTCACATTTGCCAGAATTGGATGCAAACCTTGTTTCTCAACCACCTCAGAATGCAAATCTGGATTCACTGTTGCACCTAATGCCTTCTCAATCTCCACCTCAAAACAGAGCAGACTCTCAGTCAGAGTCATTTCCAGTAGAAGAATCTCAGTCACAGGCTTCGAAAATGGAATAAATGCCTCAACATCCCTTGCCTACAGAGGATTTCCAATCTTTGCCGCCACCAACTGAAGATTCAAGATCGCAGCCATTACCTGTGCAAGATTTCAGTTCACAGCCACTGCAAATGGATGATGTCAGATCACAGTCACTGCAGCCATTGGAAATGGAAGAAATCCCTCCACAACCCTTGCAAACAGAGGATTTTGGTTCTTTGCCTCCACCAACTGAGGATATCAGATCACAGCCACTACATGTAGAAGATTTCAGTTCACAGTCACTGCAAATGGAAGATTTCAGATTACAGCCACTGCAGCCTTCTAAAATAGAGGAAATTTCTCCACCTCCCTTGCCAACAAAGGATTTCTGCTCTTTGCCTCCACCAACCGAAGGGTTCAGATCGTAGGTGCCTCATGTTGAAGATTTTGGACTGCAGCCACCTCATGTGGAAGATTTCAAATCATCGCAGCCACCACATGTAGAAGAGTTTAGATCACAGCCACTGCAGCCTTCAAATGTGGAATAACTTCCTCCACATGCCTTGCCAACAGAGGCCTTCAGCTCTTTGCCTCCACCAACTGAAGGGTTCAGATCGCAGCCACCTGATGTTGAAGATTTCATATCGCAGCCACCACATGTGGAAGATTTCAGATCGCAGCCACCACCTGTAGAAGATATCAGATTGCAAAATCTCCAAAATCTCCTGCAGGCTCAGACACAGACATGGAAGGATTGCATCGAGCATCTGAATTTGAGAACCCAATTCAATCTTGGCCAAAAGAGTTGCAAAACACACCTGATGCTACTCTTCCAGAACACTCAATCCCCACTCATAAACAATATATAAAATCCTTGAAGAGCAATAATGTTATAATAACAGAAATAACAGTGATTAAGACTAACATTTTGAATAATTAAGACAGAACACTACCTTTTTCTTGTACATTCGTTTAAGGACAGCAAAATCTATGTTCTCATAGCGAGAGAGACCCAATGTTTCATAATAATCTGAGCTACTTTTTATTCGTAGCACCTCATGTTCATGCAAAGGATTAAACCAAGCCATCCACCACGAACTTTAGCACAATACATGGAGTATACAGTTGTGATCAGAATTGCCAACTGTGCATGGTTCAGTGTGAATAGACAATACCCATGATTTGTTCAAATGCATTTGAAGAATGAAAATCCATGAGAAGAATTTCCAAATGAAATAGGGATGGAAGACTTGCACAAACTTCTTGGATATTTTGACCCTATGGATGTCCTTATAATAAGAATGCGAGCTACAAGAACAAGAGCATCATCAATATAAGCAAAACTCCCATCCTCTATAGAATGCTGCTGCTGCTTCCTGTATCTTTCCTTAATTCCAATTCCCTTAATATAGTTGCTGCTTCCTGTATCTTTCCTTAATTCCAATTCCCTGCTCTATGTACCAATAGGATATACTTTTGGAGCTGGAATGTTTGAGATGGAACAAGTTAATATGTCACCTGTTAATGGTTTTTTAATCTGCTCTAGATCAATGTTAATACGTCACCTGTTTGTAGTTTGAATGACTGGCTGGGCAATGCTACGATTATTATCCAATTGATACTGGAACAGTAATAGATGGGCAGTGTCTTTTGCTTGTACTTATTACTTGATTAGGAGTTTTATGTTTGCTAGGTCATTTGTATGAATAATGAACTTTTTTCTGTCTACTCTTTATGTTGGTTTGTAGAAGGACTTATACATTTGCACTTTGTCCCGTCCCCAACTTGTCCCCAAGTCCCCTGGGACATGGGAACTATGGGGACAGCCTACAGGTACCCAAGGTTTGGGGACAACCTACAGGTACCCAAGGTTTGGGGACATGTCCCTGGGTAAATGTGGATGTGAAGCAGCTTTTTTATATTCTTATGGCTGAATCAGGAGTTGTTCACTTCTTCTCTATATGGAATTTATATAACTAAAACTATGAATATATATTTGTGTCAGGCTAAATCCCTATGGGTTATGTTTAAATGACCAGATGCAAATGTACAATAGTTGCATAATGAATGAACTGTAACTTTAGCAGTCCTTTGTAGCCTTGCAAAATATACTTTGCTTAAAAGTAGGATGTATGATTCGATCAATAGTTCGGTCAGACTTTGCAATATCGTTGGAATTTTTTTGCATGTGCTAATGGTACTGCTTTTGTTGTTCAGAGTTTGTAAGTGTTGTCACCAGACTTGTGCATAGCTCTTATACATGTGATATTTTTCTGTTTCAATAGAAGTTTCTTGTTTTATCTGTTGGATGATTTGCTAAATGACAGTTGTTTCCTTGTGTCTTGTAAATGAAAGTTAAATCTTTATTTTGCATTTATGTTCATGCAGTGCCCGTATATGGACTTGCAACTTCAATGTGAATGATATAGATGATCCACACACTCTTCCCAATGCTGATATTATTGCAGGACCAATTCTTTTTGGTCATAATGCTCGAATTTGGGATTGCTACATCTCTGATAATGTAAGTATCTACCTTTTCTTTCTCTGTTGTTATATTTTTACACTTACTCTGCTGGGCCACATTGAGAGCATAATGGCTATAATGTATAACTTGACATACCAAATTTTCCTGTTAGTATGTTAATATGGGATATTGATGGAGGACTAACTGAAGATAACTGTTTGGGCTATGACTGTTTGATACTATTCTTGGATTTGTGATGAAATTAATAAATGATTTATAGTTTTCTTTAGAAGACCGAGAACTTGTGGGGTGTTTTGAAGACAATTTACAAGTGTGTGAAAGAGAATAGGGATTGAGTTGCAAATTGCCCTTCGGAAAGCCTCAGTTGTAACAAGTTGTTGGTAGTGAGCTACAAGGCATTACCTGGCAGGTGAATGGCACCAAGAGGAGTCAAATCCGTGCAAGCTGGTATTTCTTTATCCTTCATTGGGAGAGGAGTTGGAAGCTGGGATTTCTTCTCAAAGTATCCTAGAGTGAATACTAGGCTGCTAGGTCTTTTCTGAAGTTTTCTTAAGCACAGTAGCAGGAAAAGGAGTAAAGAAGAACTTTTTGTGATGGCAATGTAAAATCCCAAATTAAATTCTTGCTTACCACCTGAATTTTCATTTATTTCTCAAAGCAAATGCCACCAATGATAAGCAGTATACTCCACAAGGACCAATTCATGTGCTGAGACATCTGTGATGCAAGGATAAGTTCTATCAATGATTTTCTATTTCCTTTGTAAGTTTTTGGTTGTTATTGTTCCAAATACTAGAATTCTCAATGCCATTATTTTTGTTATACAAGATAAAGTTTGATGTGATGATACTCCCCCTTTGCCAAGCCTCTTTTCCACAAGAACCATAGCCTAGAACCATAACTTCATAGCCTGGATCTTAGCCTAGAACCATAACTTCATCATTGAAATATCATGCCTTGTGAGATGTGGGCTGTATTTGGGATTTCATTCCATTACCTGCACCAGAAGTTTTATTTCATGTGCATGAGCTTGGTGTGAGATGGTTGTTTTTAATCCAATTCCTTATGAATTATTTAGCCCTCAGCAATCTCTCTGTTAATTGAATTTCCTACAACTGTACTGTTTTCCCCTTGTGTCTACGGTCCTAGAAGGGGTCTGATCTAGGACCAAATCACCCAGCATGCCCTGGGTGCATATTAGATAAGTGGAAACCTTCCCCACTAAACTGGAAGGTCAAAAAGTTTCTTTCTAGTCTATGTTTCTTATTTTTGGGGTGGATGCTGTGATTCTATGGTGGCATGAGTGAACAACAATTACAAATCATATAATGTTACTTGTACACTGAATGGCACTGCTAATGCTCTGAATGATGCTGGCAGGCAGCCTAATTTGATATCTTGCCCCTGTGAATGCAGTGATTTAGCCAGACTCCTTAAAATAGAGGAAAGCCATGAAAAACATAGAATAAGATCAGATTATGAAAAGCATGCTTTAGATAGTAGAATGTATTAAAAGTTGCTATTGCTTGTAGAGGGAGGATAAATGACCAGTTAGAGGGGCTAAGAGTTGTTTGTAATCTCTAATACATAGAATTGGGTTTTTCCTCTGCCCCCTCTTTCTCTCTTTGGATCTTTATCTGTGCATCATTAGCGGTGGCTACTGCATAAATTATCTCAGAATCGCTATGCTTGTAATTTTATCTTGTCCGCCAGCATAATATAAGATCTTGTTTAACAAGTGTGCCATATCTTCCCCTCTTTCTCTCTTTGTGTATTTATCTGTGCATCCATTATGGTGACCACTGCATAAATTCAGTCCATTGCTATGCTTGTTGTTTTATCTTGTCTGCCAGCATGATATAAAAGTCTTGTACAAATATGCCATATCTTCAACCTAGGCAAGCACCATAAAAAAAATGATTTTCATTTTGTAAGGAGGGCACAATTTTATTGTAGTGACTGCTTAGCATGAGTTAACTTTTATATGGGCATCTGTGTTATTCTATAATGTTTCAACAGTACTGACCAGGATGGTTATTGGAGGAAATGGTTTTGGTTTCTATAGTTATTAATGGATACCGCAAACTTGATTTTGGTGTTCCATAAGTTTAGGCCCTAGGGGTTTATTTGGTAATGGTAGGTCTTGTAGTTCAATTGATATCTCAGAAATATCATAAACAATATTTTTTTTTTAAAACACACACAACCGTCGCTTAAGCGACGCCTCTGGCTGTCGCTTTTCCGACGCTTATACTCTATATCCGTTGCTTAAGCGACGGCACTGCATGTCGCTTATCCGACACTTGCAGTTGATATCTGTCGCTTCCCCGACGGCATAAAGGATACCTTTTTTAAAAATTCTGCCTATCCGTCGCTTATCCGACGGCCCTTCTGTCGCTTAACCGACGGAAAGAAGGTTATTTTCTCAAAAAATTTCACTACCGTCAAAAATATTATGTCGCTTAACCGACGCTTTAAATTTAACCGACAGTTAGTAAAGTGTCGCTTAACCGACGGTTATTTAAGTGTCGGATAGCCGACGACAAGTTTCCAACGCTTAAAAAAAATCAAAGTGTCGTACATGCGACAGGGAAGTGTCGAAAATCCGACATGATGGCCGTCGGATTTTTGGTCAAAATGTAGTAGTGTTGACTGCTCCCTGTATAAGTATTTGTTCAGATGGGAGTGTCAGGGGTTTAAAGCCTGCACAGCCTTGTTTGTGAAGTCCACTTTTCGAGGGTGATGGGGCTGGTGTAGATATGCTACACCCTATTTCCTGTGGGAGAGCTCACCTCACTGGAGGTGAGAAGTACAAGAATGAAAAGCCACCCCACTGGTGTGTCTCAACCAGAAGCAATGCGACACTTCTTCCAGAGCCCACGGCTAACAGTGTTACTTGACGAGGAAGGAGGTGGCAGATGTGATTGAACCAGGGAAAGATGAAAACTACCTTGCCAGTGTGTGCCCATGCTGAAAGCTTCATTTGAACACGATGGAATCACATGATTTGGGTAGAGAAGGAGGCATCATACTCATAATCCGTCATGGCGGCCAAGCACGTCAAACTATTACTCGAGCCGAAGGCGACCACTAGCACCATAATATTTATTGTTTTATTTGTAAAACGTGGCGATAGTTCCACTCCCTGTGCTGTTAATGTATGATAGTGACTTGTAACAATTTTCAATTCGGTAGTCTCAGCATTTGAAAAGTATAAATACACTCCCGATAGAGGGAGGAAGGGGGAGTTAGTTGGATTGGGAAACATTCTAGGGCTGAGGCTCTCCATTGTAAATAAGATTTGATTCCTGTGTTATGAATAAAATTGCAGAGGAGGAGTTGTCTCTCATGGCAAAGATTCATGTGTTGTTGCTTTTCCCAATATGTATTTTCCTTTACATGCAATGTGCTTCCTGTTCTCATTCCAGTTTGTTGATTGCTTTCATGTCTTCAACTTAGTGTATAACAATTAGGAATTCATACTTGTTATGCTCCTGCTGTTGTTCCAGACATTTATCAATTGTTCTTCTAAAGTTGCATGGAATTCATCTTGTTGGTGCTCCACGCGATGGGATGTTCTCTTTCGTCCTCCAACTGCCTGCTAAATATCCCCTGATTGGGAGATCGGTGGATACCTTCCCTCTATTTACAACCCCACACCATTTTTTTCCTTATGCAAGTGTTCCCTATGTAGGTTTTCAACTCCATTGCCAATGGTCCCTTGCCCTGATAATCCCACCTTGCATCTCTCCTTGATACACTTTGTCCCATTTAGGATCCTAGCCCCCTTATTATCCTTAATTGAAAACCTTACGCGGAGTAGACTCTGAAGATGAATGAGAGATCCCTCTATGATTGCACAGGGCCAGAGGCGCAGTCTAAAGTGGTTCTGCTATTTCCCGGGAGTGGGCCCCTCCCCGCTCGACCTTGGGGGCTCAAAATCCCATTGCCAACAGGAATTTTCTCTCCATAACAGAATTGGCGACCATACTGGGGAAATTCCTAGTTGTTTCTCTTTGGGGGTTTTTGGTATTCAATGTACTTGAATTGCTCTGATTTCTCTGTTTCTATGTCGGTTCTGGGGGCATGTTTTCCCACTAGGGTCCTGAAGGAGTAAATTTTTTCTTAGCTTGTCTGTTTGCCTTATTTTTCTTCCTTTTTCTTCCTGTACACGAGTTTAGCTTTCGCAGCCGCATATACATGTGTGTTTTCCTTGAATAGTCGCATATGCACGTTGGTTTACTGAGAACAGTCGTGTATGCCTTGATTTTGAGCCTTAGTGGGAGGATTAAGTGTTGCTGGGTGAGTTTGGATGATTTCTGAGTCTTCTTGGATGCTTCTAGAGTCTGTATACACCCTATGTTTCTAACCAGAGACTGCTTTTAGTTTGATTTTTTCAAAATGTTCTTGTCATTCATTTTCTACTTTTTGTTTTGGGATTAGTGCATTAGGTCTCTTTTACCTTGGTGCTTTGCTTGGCTGTTGTTTGTGAGTGGTTACAGAGTCTGAGGGTTGTAGAGTCATATTTTTGCTTTCATATCTCGTTTAATTCAAAAATACAAAAATATTTTTCTTTTTGCATATGTATGCATTTGTCAAAACCCCATATTTTCCGAAAAATTTAAAATTTTTAAAATACAGGTAATTTTCATAAATGCAGTCAACTAATTGTTTAATTAGTTATATGTTAATGGATTCATTATCTGAATTATCTATTTGATTATGTTTATCGTATAGAACAATTCTTTTTCAGTTTATTGACTTGTTTTTCTCTGCGACCACAAGGTGGAACTGTCATGATAAACTGGGCTTACTTAGCTTTCAAGCTGACGCAGAAAGTTTTCTTGCTCTTACAGACTCACAGGTAAGAAGTTCGGGTGCTGCTTGTCAATAATTCTAAAGCATTCGAAAATAAGTTTGTCGCACAATAATAGCTCAGTAAAAGAACATAAATGCTATTAAATTTCCAAGGCTTATCGAGGTAAACAAATCATTAAACTGTCCTTCTTTTTAAGATGCTAAGGAAATGAGATTTAGTTTTATTAGTAATGGCGACAGCTGCTTTCATTCTAGTAGATGTAATTTATAGTTCTTAAAGCGTACTGAACCCTTTGATGTCTATACTATCCGTCAAGTGTAAAAATGCCTTAAATGTTTCTTTACAAGCAGTTTTAAGAATGACAGAGTTATTAAGTCAAGGGTCTAATTTAAATTATGCACAAGTACCATTTACGTCACGATGGTATTGGTTACTGCTTGTGATAAGAACATAATGTACCTTGATATGAAGTTTATGTACTCCTGTTCCCACTTCCAAACTTTGAAGTTTTTAAGGGGTTTACAACTTTATTACAAGCTGCTTTTGAAAAGGATTACATTAGTATTTAATGATTTGAATTTCTCTGCACATAATTTGCTTGGGAAACTATTATCTATTTAAGGCCAATACATCGTTAAAAGTTCAATGCCTAGCTTCTTTAACATTTTAAGACTTACTATGCTCAATTACAAACTTTACTAGTTTAATAATTATACAATCAAAGCAAATGAGATTAACTTTAACAAAATGATATTTATCATAGAATGATTCTATAACTTCCTTTATAACATCCAATAGTATACATTCAGGTTAGAATTATAGTTATTGGTTGAGCTACTATTTTACAATGCATAAAGAAGGTGCAAAGTGTGAAAACAAGAGGGCAAAGAATAAACCATGTTTCACGATCAGTTTATAGTTTAACTTTGTTTTAAAGTTCTATAAGCTTTTATAAAATGCCTCCTGTACTTGCTTTTATGAGCTAGGGTAAGTATTGTTTCTACCGTTGATGTGTTGCAAATATTTGGTTGAATGAGTATTTGTTGTATGCAATAATCTCACCAAAATAAAATGTTAATAATTCCTTTTTATAACAAAATTACAAGATTTTGTTACTACCATGATTATAATTGCTTGAAGAAAGATTGTTTACATAGCATAGAGAGAAAGGTCATAAAAAGGACCACGGCATGATGAACTTGACTTAAGTTTTATGAATACCATAATTTATAAAGTAGAAAGGGTCGTAAAATTCTCCACGACCTTGATGATTGTTATGGAAAAGTGTTTATAAAACAAAATCTTATGTTTCCCATGCAGCACATGTAATAGGTTGACATTGGAACAAGGTTTATGGTTGATCCTCCGATTATCAAATGATTGGAATAATGCTTGTGATGGAACGTTTGCTGGGACTATAGAATTATACCCACAACATGCAAATTATTTGTTGACTAACGTGGCATCGTTTTGGCCATGTGCTGCATAGTTAAAAAGCATCGCACTGAACCCTAGCTTGTCATTACCTCCGTCGCCTTCGGGCCTCCTGCCGCTCTGCTATGATGTTCTCGTCTGCACTGTCACTTGCCCTTGATGTTGGTAGTCTTCCTGCTTGTTCTATTCCTTGTGAGCTCATCCCAAATGCACAATAAAGAAGTGCTGTCACCAAATTGTTTGTTGCTTGGGCATAGGGTTTCACCGCAGAGTGGTTTCTTTGGCTGGATAAATAGTGACGACCCAAGCGTAATTATATGCTGTGCTTGCTGCTCCTATTCTCAGTCGCGGTTAGTTGTTTGCTGTGTGGTAACCTCCTTCCTTCTTGCAGCAAATGATGGGTTTCCTTCTCCTCGCGCTGGTGGTTGCTTTACTGCTCGTGGGTGGTCGCGCTTCGGTAAAATTTTAGGTAAGAATTCTTTATTTCAAAAATCATTATCGTTGCAGTTTTGTTTTCAATACACAGTTATTTATTTTGTAAACAAGTTTTAACACTTTCGTTCTCCTTGTTCGCAGGTGTTGGCCTGTCTCCCTCTGCACGGTTTGGTGCGAAGCTGTGGCAACTACTTGTTGGTTCACGGGTAACTCTTGGGTTATCCATGGCAATTCCTCCTTGTTTGGTCCCTTATGGTTCCTTTAACAATTGGCCGCCGTGGCCTACAAAACCCATGTGGTTTTGGTTTATTTGGGTTAACCCATTCGCTGTTTGTTTGTGGATGTTGAACCCCTTGCTTGATGCGGGGCCTCCGACTTAGGCCGTGACTATAAATTTTGGTTTTGTTCAGTTACTATGTAAATATATATGAATGAAAATAAGGGCTGTTAAATCCATAAGCTGTTAGTTTTGTTGGAAGCTGAGGGCTTTGGAAGAGCTTCAGACTCTTTGTTTATATCTTTGTTGTATATTTTGAATTAGTAGGGTTTTTACCCTAACTTGGCAGTATAAAAAAATATTTATAGCTTCTTTAAATTATCTTTAATTTATGTTGCACTACTATAAATGGTTTGATTGTTATTTATAATGTGTAAAGATTGGTTGAGCTCGGTAAATCGAGCCTGATATTATTATGTTGGTTTATTTCCTATGCGTTAATGCATTTGATTATTACCTTGTAATATTATTTACATATTACTTACTAGGGTCTATGTACATTGTTTTTATAGTATTTAATTACTCTATTCTAATAAAGTTTATAAAAATTGTTTTATACTTGTTACCCTTTCAAATATAAGTAATTGATGTTCTTACAGTGTATCTGTGTAACTGATAGATTACATCTTTTAAGGTATGTAATTTATATTTAATTAATATTTATCATATTGAGAAATGTGTGTTGTTTTACCTACAAAAAATACTGTTTTACAATTGTACACATTATCTATATATTTAGTTTATTTATAGATATATAAAGAGATAGTATTTTTATTGTTGTATTCTAGTACTTTCTGCACTGAATAAATTTGTAGAAATACTTTCTGTATTCTATATTATCCTGTTTATATTATAATACTAGTATTTATAGAATAAAAGAATAACACCTAACTATGTTCTCCATTTATTTAACATTTTGTGAAGGATAGGTTAGTAACTGTAGATTGTGTTTAAGCTTTAGCTGGATAATAATAATAAAAACAAAATGAATTGATTCCATTACCAATCATAAATAAAATCTAAGACCAGCTTGGTTTAACTGTAGAATTAAATCAATGTTTAACTATTCTTACTTTCAGTTTTGTTGCTATACATATAGTAGTTAAATTATCCTAAACTGGAAGAAATAAACTGTAAAGTTAAAAAGCATGTTTATTTAGTCTAATCCTACTCTAGTGTAACTATTATATTCTTCTCTTTGGTTTAAAAATAAATAATAAGATTACTGAAAGTAAATACCGTATAAAGAACAGTTTTATCTACTAACACATACTACTGTCAGTAAAAATGATATTTCTTCTAATAATAGATAAAAGAAAACATTCTATTATTCATGCTAACATCTTAATCTACATTTGCATCATACTATCTTCATTTATGTAATTTCACCACTTGTGCTAGAGTACGATCTGGATCACTCTAGATGAGGAAAAACACAGGTAGGGTTGTTTCTCATTAAGCATAATTTCATTACTAAACAAACTGAGTTATCCTATCCTCTAAATTTCTACATCATAACTACAAATGCATCATTCAATCATACACAGATAATAACACAGAAATTAAATAATAACAGAACCTGTTCTTAGAGCTTGGTCGACAACAGCAATGGGAGGCCGTTTCTCCCTACCAACTCCTGGAGAGTGCTCAAACAACGACTTCTTAGGACCCCCGAGCTTGCTCTGGTCTCCCTGGCTGGAACTAGGTGCAGCAAATAAT
The DNA here is from genome assembly GCA_001517045.1 of Pseudotsuga menziesii. NCBI lineage: Eukaryota > Viridiplantae > Streptophyta > Pinopsida > Pinales > Pinaceae > Pseudotsuga > Pseudotsuga menziesii. The sequence goes on along the minus strand of LPNX010309699.1, from coordinate 230,511 downwards.
AAAGTACTAGTCCTGAGACTCAATACCAGTCCTGATCTTGTCAGTCAAATCTCTTAGCTAGCAAGCTGTATCAGACCAAGTTACTATATTTTATCTCTCAAAACAACTTCCTTACAGTTTTCCCTTTTTCCCAATGAATTCCTTGAAGTGCATTCCTCCTGAATGATTCTTCTTTTGGAAAATATCTGAGCAGCCCCAGCTCTCTACATTGGGTACTTTTAAAAGATTGCCTAGGTCTTTTTGGGTTAGTTGTCATTTATTGAGCCACCTACTTTGATCCCACTTTCTTGGGGGATCATGACCCCAAATGTAGGGAAGTTGCCACCTGCAACATAGGAAGTGTTTGAGGATGATGCCACTTGTATTTTGCTCTCCACCTAGTTCCTTCCACCAGTTTAACCAGTAACACTCTTATTAACAGCTCTCCCAAGCTGTTGTCTCCACTTTTTATTTATTAAAAACAAAATATTCAGAATTACATTCCACATCTTTTGACTCTGCTGAGTCATCAGTTCCTACTTAGCATTAAATTTAACATAATGTCTTAGGAATAAAATTAAAACAATTAACATTATTTTACAAAATTGGGGTGTGTGACAGCATTGCTTGCATTTTGCATTGGCATGGTACTTGCATGAGGTTTGCTTGGTGATTTATAGTCAGATTTTCATATAGGAATGATTGCACTTGCATTTGAAGGAAAAATCTTGCACTTCACGTAGTAGCATACCCTGTTCTTCATTCTACACATTGCATTTGCATTGCTTGTTAGGCGTGCATTTTACTTCTTGTTGTGTCATAACTTCATTGGTTTCTTGAACATTTACCCTTTGAGTATTTTACAACCAAATAATATAAACGCTTAATAAAAAGAATTACACTCTTTTTATTTTTAGGGTGCATCAACAAGAATATGTTTTAGGGTCTTGAAATAGTTCATTGTGAGTCAATTCTCCAAGACCACTAAACAAAACAATTAGTTGTCTGTCCAGGTGAGAGTGTGAAACCCTTGGTATAATTAGTGTTTCTCAAGTCGCTCCTCTTACACGGGAGTTAAGCACGAGGCAGTGCACACGGTTGTGATTGGGATGACCCTTGGTCACTTTTTGTGAGCACCAAATATATTTCCACAATTGTATTTGTATCTGGGGGCCTTTGAGGTTTTGACTGGTGCACCCCTGGGGTACCAGTTATGCTTTCAGGCTTTGGGCTTTGCTACCCTACCCATATGGTCGATCCTGCCTGTGACTGTCCGCCTGAGCCTGTTGTCGAGCTGTGTTGCCAAATATTTTATATCACTCTTTTTCTCTGCTATTTGCTCTGGTGGCATGGTCGGGTGCACCAAAGAATCCAAAATCATGTTGTCCCTCTGTAACTGGGAAATGATGGCCTGAAGCCGCTGTTCTCTAGCTACCGCATCCAGCTCCGTGGTACTCTTCAAGACATGCTGACAGTAATCCGCAACTATCGCTTCCAACTTGAATCGGTTATCAAAGAGATGTGCCTTCTCAACAACAAAGCGATATTGTTCCTTCTTCAACTCTGTAATCTCCTCGGTGATCTTTGCCTTCAATTCCTCTTGTGCTTTCTTTAGTGCTTCAATTTCCTACGCTTTCTCTTCCATCAACTTCTCCTTTGCTTACTGCAATTCCTCAACTTCTTTCTGTGCTTTCTCCTCTTTCTCCTGCGATCACAAGTACCGATCATTGAATTCTTTCTGTATGTCTTCCAACTGCTGGTTGGCAACTTGTTTCATGTGTACCAATGTTTGCATGGACAACACATTGATATCTAGTGATATGACATGCAATTGCTGCAGTGAGGTATTCAAGTCCTCTCTTCCAGCATCAATCGTAGTAGGGGAAATTTGAACATTCCTAACCCACGGCTTAGTGCTAATTGATGCAAACTCCTGTACAGTTGCACTTTATGGTGCTCTCTTCAAAACAACATCATATAATGAATCAAGTTTTGTTCTTACCTCCACGAACCTCTCCTGCGCATATTTTGTCATTTTCTTTGTTGCCACATTGGTTGCATCTGTAACGGCCTTGACAAGTCGATTCAATTGTTCCTCCATTGCTGACGCGGTGCTACTACTCACACCCTGATCCACGCACCTCTTTGTTCTTAACTCATTGAACATGCGTTCTGCTTCTAGGTCTGTAGGTGTCTTCGTTGATTCTTGGTCTAAATCTTGATCACTCTGTTGGTCATCCTTATGCATGGGATCAATAGGTGCATTTGTTGGGGGTGCCGTCAAGACTTCTTCCGAACTAACTAGTTCTCATCATTTTGTAGGCCAATCATTAACCATCACCTCCAACTCTACATCAGATAATTTATAAGGTGTCGACAACCATTGCTTATCTGGGTCACGCCACGCTTGTATGTGAATGGCGTGTGGTCCGATTGTGAACCACGCAATCCTTTAATACTTTTCTACAGTTTCCTTAGATAACCTTGTAACTTTCACCGCTGCCGCCTACAGCACTTCCCAATAGATCCAAAATTGAATCACACAATCCATTAATCTTTTAGGTTCTTTTACCACCACAGATTCTGATATTGTGCACCTTTGCACACCTTCATCGCTTCTACATCCATTCCTTGATAGTCATCTGGCTCCATCCAAGCCACTAGCATGATCAAGATCAGTAACCAACTATATGTAAATGGTCTCTCGCCTTCCTGCACTCCTACTGCATCCTCCACCAACTGGTTCATGAGAAAGAGTGACCAGTTCATTTGTACACCTTGTGCACAATGCTCAGCACATGCAATCACCCCTGAGTTACATTGGATAGGGTGGTTCTTCCTTACCACTTTTCTATCCAAAATCCTTACACCGATGTGCACCGCTTGGTCATTGATATTGTCGATGCGGTAAGCCCTCCCATCACGCTCTAAAGCATGTTGCTTCTTCAATGTCACCGCAAGCTTCTTTTCATTATCCTTTTTTCATTGCATAATGCCTCAAGCATCGTGCAGTTTTGGGCCCGTCCTATAGGGCTTCAGCTTGCTACCATTCACTAGATTTGGAATCATCTCTCCATCTAACTGTTGTAGTTGAACTGCACCTACTAAAGTAATGGAATTAACAAGATATAGACCTAACCAATGCATCTGTAACTTACCTGGATGCTTCATGAACTTGTTGTCATACAACAACACCAAATCTCCTTGCTGAAACTATTTATTCTTTATATGGTGATCATACCAAGACTTTGTCGATCCTTCTCGACGCACTGATGAAAACCCGTAAAAAAGCGGTCTTCCTCAAGTTGAACTAACTGTTCCAATCATTCTTCCAGTGTTGCTTCATCATCCATGCTTGTTGCTCATGCAATGCGCAGATTTAGAACAATGTATTCCATAGGCATGACTGCCTCTTACCCAAACACCAACTTGAATTGTGTCTGTATCATCAATATCTTGTAAGTGGTGCGATATTTCCACAAGACTGTTGGAATATTCAAGTCCCAGTCATCGCGGTTTTCATTACATACCTTTGTAAGCGCATGCTCCAATATTTTGTTGAATGCTTCCACTGTCCCATTCGCCTGAGGATGATACAAAGTACTCTTCTTATGCTGTATATGTAGCTCCTTTGTCAGCATGCTTACTATGCGATTGATGATGTGACTTCCCTAGTCGCTCATTAATATCCTTGGACATCCAAACTGAGTAACAATGTTGTCAAACAGGAACCTTGTTGCTATTGCAGCGATGCAATCCATGACTGGTGTGACCTCTGCCCATCTTGTTAAATAGTATGTTGTTGTAATGATATACCGCGCACCAGTTCTCTTTACAGATGGGTTGATTGGTACCACAAAGTCCATGAACAATTTATCAAATGGTTGCAATGTCACCTAAGGTACCAGTGACATCTCATCCCTCCTTGATGGTTTCCAGTTCGTTGACAGACATCACAACTCCTCGCATAGTCTATCACATCATTTTGCAGAGTGTGCCACCAAAGCCCTGTGCAAAGCACCTTCTTCACAGTAGCTCATCCTCCATAATGTCCACCAGCAACTCTTGTATGGGCTTCTACCAAAATCTTTCCTTGTTCATGCGATAGGACACATCATCGCAAAATCACATATGTTCCTAGTTTACATAGTTGTCCAGTGATCAACTGGAAATTCGAGGCCTTAACCACCAACTACTTCTTTTGACTTGTAGTAAGGTCCTTCGGTGTGGTTCTCATTGCCAAAAACTAAATTATTTGATCATAGTAATCATCAACCATGTCGATTGTGAACAACTGCACATCTGGAAATCCATATTCGATGTTTGTCGGCTCTTCTCCTGTCTCAATTCAGGATAAATGATCAGGGACAACATTCAAGTGACTCGGATTCAAAATTATCTCAAAATCAAACTCCTGAAAGAGAAGTAGCCAGTGCCATATCTTCCCCCCCAATATAAGCTTCTTGACTAGGTACTTCAAAGCAGAATGGTCTGTAAACATTTTGAAATGACCACCCAATAGGTAATGCCTAAAATTTTGTAGCACATATACCATATCCAGACCTTCTCTCTCTATGGTCTTATAATTTTTCTCTGTAGACGTCAGCTCCCAACTAGCAAAATAAATTGAATGATCTATATCTCCTTCTCCCAGTTGCGTGAGTACCACTCCCAGCACAACAGATGATGCATCCAAATGGACATGGAACTCCTTGTTCCAATAAGGGAAAACCACTATCAGTGCATAAGCCATCTTGGATTTCAGTGTGTTGAAACTTCCTTGACACTCTTGACTCCATACAAATGATGCATCTTTCTTCAATAATTTCTCCATGGGAGCCATAATCGTAGCATAACCTTGTATGAACTTGCGATAATACCCTGTGTGTCCCAACGTCACTCTAAGCATCTTCACATTCGTAGGCAGTGGAAAGCTCAAAATCAACGCAATCTTCATAGGGTCAACCAATATTCCTTTCTTGCAAACGATGTGACCCAGCAACATCCTAAAAGGTGCGCAAAAAATACACTTCTTTGAGTTCAGTGTGATCTGACATTGAAATATTTCCAACATCAGTCGTTATTTTTCCAGATGGTCTCTGATCAATCCATAAAGTGTCCAATCATCCATATAAACTTGCAAGAACTTATGAATAAAATCTTTGAATGTAGCGACAACAACCTAGGAAAATATCGCATGCACATTCTTCAACCCAAAAGGCATCATAGTGTACTGAAAACAACCCCATTTAGTAACAAATGTTGTTTTATGTTGATCTTCTTTTGCAATCCTTATCTGGTGATAGCCAGAAAACCCATCCGTGAATGAATACATCTCCTAACTACCTACCCCTTCCGGAACTTCATCAGTAAATGGAGTTGGAAATGGATCATGCATACACACATCATTCAATTTTCTTAGGTCGACACAGATCTGAACCTCACATGTTTTCTTATCTTGGACCACCATGGGACTGATCCATTCTGATTCTTCAACTGGCTCAATTATTCCAGCATCTTATCAAGCTCAGCTTTTACCTTCTCCTTGTATCGCGGATTCAGGCGATACAACCTTTGCCTTACTGGTTTCACATCTGACTTCAATGGGATCTTCATCTCTCCTAAATCTCCCAGTATCCCCTTCATCTCAGAAAACTTCGTTGGGAACAAATATTGGAATTCATGCAACAAGTCTGTAATCTTTTCCATCGTTTCTTCATCCTTGTAGTCCCTGACACTTGAAAACTTTGGGTTATCTTTTGTCCCAATGTTGACCTTTCTTATCTTCAATGGATGATTCATTGGATCCATCGGTACATTCAGTGTTGTGACATCCCGAATCCCCTCTGTCTCTGGAATATTGATATTCCATAGATCATCATTGTCTGGTTCTCACGCCACATTATAACATTCCATCATCGACTGCATGTGACAATGTGCATGCGGATCCATTGGATACGTGACCAATACTTCCTTCATAAAAACATCGTGGATAAGCTGCAGCGCATTATGAACACTTGGATTGGCATCCTTGAAACTAAAGGTGTGAGTAAAGTAAACTGTTAATTCTTCACAACTATTGATCTCTCTGTGCAACTCAGCAGGTACATACCATGATCATCCTTTGGTTGTGATGTCCACAAGGTCTAACACTCAATTAGATGATCACTAGGTTTGCTCTGTCCATCGCATCTTCTAGCATGGTACACCTTTTCATCTCCAAAGCGAATGTCATCGGTCTTCGACACTACGACCATCTAGTGATCGACTTATTATGGGTTTCCCACCATCATGTTGGAGTAGCTTTCAGTGCTTCCTCCAACGCTAGTAACCATTGTGGTTCTGACACCTTATCTTCGAATTTGCCAAGAAACTCGAATAACTCAGGAAGTCCTTCATAAATTGGCACCTCAATGGACTCAGTCGTGACATGACACAGTGTCTGCATAATCAAGCCGCACTTTCGTAGTGACGCTTCATGCAAGTGGTTCTGTCAGTTCTCTAAAGCATCATTAGATTCAAAAGACGCAGAGCTAGTGCTGTGCCAACTGAGTTCCCCATCGGCAGTCATATGTATATAATATTCTGAAATATTATATGCATGATCCCATCCTCTGACAACTTCATCTTTCATTGGCTCAATATATCTTGGTCCTTCCTTTGGATCCATCGGAGCAATGACTCTGATGTCTTGATTCTCAAATTCCATTAAAATTGATCACTGCCATACTGTCGTTGGACCATATGATCCCCAGCAATGCAAGATAGGAGCCTCCACCATCAACAACTTCAATGACGTCGAAAATCAGCATAGTTCTTCATGCCTTTAACTTCCACAACAAGGTGCATAACTCTCCCAATTGGTGTTACTCTGGCCTGGTTATCCAGTCGCATCTGTACAGGGGACCAGTTCAGCGTTGGGATCCCCATCTTTTTCCATGTATGTCTTGTTATAATATTAACATATAAGCCCAGATCTAGGATGAATGAATCTACCTCATAGTCCCCAATATAAATGTTCATGCACATTTATTTCCCTGTCTTTTTCTTATGCAAATAATTCATCGCAGAATCCTTCCACCCCTTAGCCAGTTGATGCAATAGATTCACGATCTTGGCAACATCGTAAGGATCTCTTGCTAGGGAAAAGAAACTCTCAAAGAAGTTCTACAAGGTACCATGCTGTTGTGATGGTCCTGCCTCTAAAGTGGAATCAAGAGTAGTAGGAATTTCATAAACATGTGACTTACCCAAGTTTCTCCGCATCTCGTCCCATGCTTCAAAGAATGTGTCTTACTCCGCGTTGACACCAAATTGGCATTTATTATTTCCATCTAATCGGACTTGTGGAATCGTACTATATCCTCTAGTTGTCACACCTCTACAAGTGATGACAGTAACATCAACATCCTGTGTTTTGGGCTCCGCTGAGATCGTCGCGACCATTGGCCCTTGATTCTGGTTTAGCGATGGATTCACAGGTTGATTCACGTTGGAATTTGGTTTTGAACTAGAATTTGGTTTCGATTCTAACTCTGCAACTGGTTTTTTACTTGATTCTGGTTCTGCAACTGGTTCTGTACTTGATTCTTGTTCTGCAACTAGTTCTGTACTTGATTCTGGTTCTGCAACTATGGAACATTTCTTTCCTTCCACCTTGTGATCAGCTGTGGACAGTTCTTAATGGTGTGATCAATTGTAGTACAATACACACATGAAAACTATAATTGTGGACAATATCTATGGTAATGCCCCAGTACACCACAATTATAACATTGGATAGGTCCACGATCTCATCCTTCTCCTTGACCAAAGCCTCCTCCCCGCCCTCAGAATCCTCCTTGTTTCTGGTACCTTGGTTGAGTAAGTTGTTGCTTTGGGGGATTTGGCTATTGATTTACACATTGCACTGACTGAACATATTGTGGATGTTGTGGAGCCATATGTAACTAATTATATTGCGGATGTGGCGAAAACTATTGCTGTGGATGTTGTGGTACAAATTGCATGTGTGGTGGTGGCACATACTGTGGTTGAGGTGGTGGTTGCACCACCTGTGGCTACAGCTGTGGTACCGCCCGATGATCCTCTCCCTTTACATAGTATGAATCATATGTTCTCTCCTGGAGTAGGTCATATGCGTGACAATGTTTATCTTCATTTTTGATAGATCGAAAAAATGTGCATTATAGGCTTGTTAGCTTCGTCACCATCTTCTGCATGTACCCGTTGTTAGCACTGAATTTGTTTTTGTTGGAATTGGTCCTATTGCCTTCAAAATTTTAAGTTCTCATGGGTGATTGAGTTGGTTTCCAAAGTTTTCTTATTAAGCTAGTTCCAGGTTGGCAAAGAAGAGGAGTTAAAGGAATTTTAGAAATAATTTCTTCACAAATGGGGAAAAAAATCCTATTAATTTTTGAATGAAATCTACAAAATGGGTTTTATAAAGATTTTATTTTATTTATATTCAAAAATTAATAGTTTTGAATATTTTTCCAAAGTCAAAAAGCGGCCTTTATTCACCAAACCAAGTTTTAATGAAGGTTTACGCGCTGAACAAGGTTTATTACCTTTCTTAAGGTATAATAAAAACACTAGCACATAAAATAATCTGACGGCTGATGTATAAAGTGAAAAATCATCAACGGGTATTATGGTTTCCGGAGAGTGAACTTGCACATTTGATAAAAAAAGGAGCCTGGTGGAATTGAGTACGTGTCACTTGATCTGACGGCGGGGAAATAAAGGCAAATCACATTGACGATCGTGGATGGATCCGGAGCGGAAAGTTGCACGATGGTTAAATTGGAAAGGTGGTAGCGGAGTGTCCACGTGGTAACTTTTGGTAAATTCCGCGGGCAAAAGCAGTTTGGAAAAAACCGCCGAAAGGAGGCTCCGGAACAGACCATTATTTAAAAATAAAGTTGAATTGGTTTTTAAAAATAATTTCATTTGTGTGCTGCACCCTGAAGGGAAGAGACAGTCCTCCATATTTCCAAACTCAAACTTTTACTTGTTTTCAATCACAGGGAAAATGGCGGAGATAAAGAGTCAGCTGGAAATTGATTTTTATAGAAAAAGAGAAGGGAAGCCACCATTCAACAATGCAGAAGGGAAGCCCAAAAAGAACATCAGCCCAGAAGAGTTACAGATATATATACAGTGAGAGCATTCATGAACTTAAACAATTCAAGATTCAAAAGCAACATAGCATATTTTTCTGAAAATGATTGTTTTAGTCATTTTATTGAACGACTTGTTTTCAGCAAATGAAGAAGAAATTTCAAAAAATAAAAGAGTTTTTTCATAATAACATCGGGATCTACAATAACCTCTCTCAGTTTTTACCCAGGTGATACAAATTGGGAGCAGCAAAGTCATCTTCAGAGGGACAATGTTCAGATTTTGAAATGACTATTCTAGTCATCCAATTAAACTAATTGTTTACATCAAATGAAGATGAATTTTGTGAAACTGGGAGAGGATTTTCTTCAAAACACACCTATACACAATAAACTCTTTCAGTTTTCACACAGGTGCTACGGTTCAGCAGCGACAAAATCAGTTGTACAGGCCAGTTTTCATGTTTTCCAAAGGACTATTTCAACCATCAAATTCAAAGAATTGTTTTGGAAAAATGGAATTTAATTTGATAAAACTGAAAGAGGTTTTTATTCCTAACAGGCCTATAATAAAAAACATCCTTCATTTTTTACACATTAATCACATATTGGGAGAATTTAAAATATCTTCACAAGTCATTTTTCCAGAAATCTACAATTTTATTATTTGAGTCATCAGCTTCAAAGGAATATTTCAAGGATATTGAGATGATTTTGGAGAAATGAAGACATGGGTTTTGTCATGCACATGTCCAATTATAAAAACCTCTCCCATATTTCACACAGCTATCACCATTGGAGATATGCAGGAGAACATTTGTTGTAACTGTTTCTATTTTTAGAGTTTAGTTAGGTTTTGAATTCAAAGTTAGGTAAAGATTATTCTTATATAAATTAAAATGTAATTGATAGTTTTAGAGAGGATTTTCAAGAGCAGAGAGACTCTACATTGTAATGGCTTCACGTTTTCAGTAAATGAATGAAATTTGCAGAGGAGGAATGTAAAATCTTTTTCATGTCAGAGATTCTTGTGCCATCTTTTTCTTCAGTAAGTAATTTCTTTATGTGATTGATTATCTTGTTTCCCACTCCATTTTGTATGTTCTTTCATGCTTGAGCATTAGTTTTTATGGGATAGAATTCATCTTGCATGCTCTAAGTCCATTGTTCAAGCATTTTCAAAATATTTTCTTCTAAAGTCTTGTAGAATTCACCATAGTTAGGTGCTCTATTTGATGGAATGTCTCCCTTTGTCTACTAATCAACCTGCTAATAACCCAAGACTGAGGAAATGGTGCCTACCTTGCCTCTGATAATAAACCTTCAAAACCTTACCTCCTCCAACGTATTTCGGATCTGATTGTTGACTCCATTGCCCAATGGTCTCCTCCATGACTGTCCTACCAAATATTTAAAACAAACTTGTTATATTTGTTCCATTAGAAATCTGACCTTCTGAGTGTCTTTGATTGAATATCTTGAGTATAAAAACTTTGTAAATAGTGAGAGATCCCTCTCTAACTGTATTAGGTCAGAAATACATTCTCTGAGTGGTTTTTGTTGTTACCTTGGAATCTACCTTTTCACAACCCGGGTACATTCTGAGTGCTAACAATTTGGCACCGTTACCGGGGAACGAAGGTTCAAATCTTCCCTGGGTATAAATGACATAGTTTCAGATTTGATTGTTGATGGTGAAGAACAGTCAAATATTAGCAAGGTTGTGCATCTTTCACCTGGTGACTCCATTTTTGAAGAATCCAGTTTTCAGAATTCCTATGGCGACTTCACTGGGGAAAGATTGTAAATTTTGAAGAGTTGATTCAATATATTTCATTTGTCAAGATGAGTTCTTTTTCTGCAAGGTATGCTCCTATGAATCGTTCTCACATTTCTGGTTTTCCAAATCGAATACCTAAAGTGGATTGGCAAACAGGTCTTCCAAAGTTTAAAGATCAAAAGAATGATGATGCTGCCCTTCATTTGGTTAGATTTCATATGCATATACATAAGCTGGGAGTTAAATTGCATGAGGATTCTTTAATGAAAATGTTCATGGCTACTTGAGAAGGAGATGCAAGGTCATGGTATGAAGGGTTACCATCAGAAAGTTTATTTTCCCTTACTAATTTTCATACAGTATTTCATGAACATTACAAAAACTAGTACCCCTCCTTATTGCTAGTTCAAGATTGTTGTATGCATGCTAAAGGTTTCATTGAAGATTTGGAAAAATTGTATAGTGATGATGAGTTAGTGGATGAAGAGCTTTTAGAAATTTTATATGAGAGCCCATTTCAGAAAAAAGAAACACAAATTAGCTATCTTCACGTTCAAGAAAAATCTCAGCAGTTAATAATTCCTTCCTCTACTGAAAGAGACATGAGCCAAAACTCTAATTCAAGTAGCTACATTTCTTTTTCTGAAGTAGATGACAATTTGCAGCAATCTTGTCAATCTTTGTGTGACCAAGAAGGAAGTTGGGATGTTCAATCAAACCCTTCTTCATATTATTCAACTTCTGAAGTTTTGTTTCAAGATGAGGCTGCTTATTCCCAATCAGAAAATTCCTTTTTGTAGCAGCAATTTCCTCTAAATTCTAATGCTTTTGTGGGTGATTACATAAAGAATTCTGATTCTACAAATTTTCAGTCTTATAGTCCCTCCACATATTTATTTTCTGAAAATGCAATTAAAGAGAAATAAGCCCTTGGATTAGAATTGGAAAAAAGATATGAGCATGAAGATGATCAGCCTATTGATGTAAAAGAAGACGGTTATACTCTTGATGGTTTTTCTGATGATTGTGGTTAGCTTGTTGAAAATTATGTTAGTGATGGTTTTAAAGAAAATTTTAGTCTACTTATATATAATGAAAATGAAGAGCAATCATGCCATCAATCTCAGTATGTGAAAGAACCAACAGTGTGCAATAAACAAAGGGATCATAAAGAAGGAGATGAGAACTTTCAATGGGATGTTTCTTTAAAACTTTCCAATTGAGAAATGTTTTGTCAAAAAGACATCTTTTTGCTTAATCTTGTTGAAGAACAAAATGATATTCCTCTTGAAGTGCTTGAGAATAATGGAGTTGTAAACGTAGAAATATTAAATGAAGTTGCTGATATATCATTGAAAAACAATCATGATAATTCCTTTCAAAACTCTTCTAAAGATCGGTTTGACAGTATGCAAGAGGAGTTAATTTTTGGACAGCCTTGTCATGACAAACAAGTGATTGAGTATTTCAAAATTTGTCATGTTTTTTATGATCCAGTAGCAGAGTACATGGATAAATTTTTCAGATGGAGTAGTTGGTTATATGTTTGCAGTAAAGGACAAATTTTTCATCATAACCTATTTCTATTTTGTTCTTATGTTCTAATTTTGATCAAGCATGAGGAAGAAATGGAATTATTGGATAAATTGCTTGATTGGCTTCATTGGAAGTCAGATTTTGCTTGATTGGGCATTTGTGCTTAGTTAAGTAGGATAGGTAGGCATGAATAAGCTCGACATGGCGAGCATTTCTTTTAGCAGTTTTCAGTTTGGTTTCAGTTTCAAGTGCAATTTAGTTACAGGTTACAGGTTGACAGAGTGGGATTTGTTTGCAAAAGGGTTTCAGTTGATGGTTTAGTTCAAAACAGGTTGAGGATTTCAGAGAAAGATTAAGAGAAACCCAATGGATTTGGCACCTGGTCTACGGGGTTCTTTGCTACCTCGCAGGGAGGATAGCATCCCTAGTTGGAGCCAGTTGTTAGCACTGAATTTATTTTTGTCAGAATTGGTCCTATTGCCTTCAAAATTTTAAGTTCTCATGGGTGATTGAGTTGGTTTCCAAAGTTTTCTCATTAAGCTATTTCCAGGTTGGCAAAGAAGAGGAGTTAAAGGAATTTTAGAAATAATTTCTTCACAAATGGGGCAAAAAATCCTATTAATTTTTGAATGAAATCTACAAAATGGGTTTTATAAAGATTTTATTTTATTTATATTCAAAAATTAATAGTTTTGAATATTTTTCCAAAGTAAAAAACGGCCTTTATTCACCAAACCAAGTATTAATGAAGGTTTACGCGCTAAATAAGGTTTATTACATTTCTTAAGGTATAATCAAAACACTAGCACATAAAATAATCCGACGGCTGATGTATAAAGTGAAAAATCATCAACGGGTATTATGGTTTTCGGAGAGTGAACTTGCATGTTTGATAAAACAAAGGAGCCTGGCGGAATTGAGTACGTGTCACTTGATCTGATGGCGGGGAAATAAAGGCAAATCACATCGACGATCATGGATGGATCCGGAGTAGAAAGTTGCACGATGGTTAAATTGGAAAGGTGGTAGTGGAATGTCCACATGGTAACTTTTGGTAAATTCCACGTGCAAAAGCAGTTTGGAAAAAACCGCCGAAAGGAGGCTCCGGAATAGACCATTATTTAAAAATAAAGTTGGCTTGGTTTTTAAAAATAATTTCATTCGTGTGTTGCGCGCTGAAGGGAAGAGACAGTCCTCCATATTTCCAAACTCAAACTTTTACTTGTTTTCAATCATAGGGAAAATGGCGGAGATAAAGAGTCAACTGGAAATTGATTTTTATAGAACAAGAGAAGGGAAGCCACCATTCAACAATGTAGAAGGGAAGCCCAAAAAGAACATCAACCCAGAGAAATATATACAGTGAGAGCATTCATGAAGTTAAACAATTCAATATTCAAAAGCAACATAGCATATTTTTCTGAAAAATGACTGTTTTAGTCATTTTATTCAACGACATGTTTTCAGCAAATGAAGAATAAATTTCAAAAAATAAAAGAGATTTTTCATCATAACATCGGGATATACAATAAACTCTCTCAATTTTTACCCAGGTGATACAGATTGGGAGCAGCAAAGTCATCTTCAAAGGGACAATGTTCATATTTCGAAATGACTGTTCTAGTCATCCAATTAAAATAATTGTTTACATCAAATGAAGATGAATTTTGAGAAACTGGGAGAGAATTTTCTTCACAACATACCTATCCATGATAAACTCTTTCAGTTTTCACACAGGTACTACGGTTCAGCAGCAACAAAATCAGTTGTATAGGCCAGTTTTCATGTTTTCCAAAGGACTATTTTAGCCATCAAATTCAAAGAATTGTTTTGGACAAATGGAATTTAATTTGACAAAACTGAAATAGGTTTTTATTCTTAACAGGCCTATAATAAAAAACCTCCTTTAGTTTTTACACATTAATCACAGGTTGGGAGAATTTAAAATATCTTCACAAGTCATTTTTCCAGAAATCTACAATTTTATTATTTGAGTCATCAGCTTCAAAGGAATATTTCGAGGATATTGAGATGATTTTGGAGAAATGAAGACATGGGTTTTTTCATGTACATGTCCAATTATAAAAACCTCTCCCAGATTTCACACAGCTATCACCATTGGAGATATGCAGGAGAAAATTTGTTGTAACTGTTTCTATTTTTAGAGTTCAGTTAGGTTTTGAATTCAAAGTTAGGTAAAGATTATTCTTATATAAATTAAAATGTAATTGATAGTTTTAGAGAGGATTTTCAAGAGCAGAGAGACTCTACATTGTAATGGCTTCATGTTTTCAGTAAATGAATGAAATTTGCAGAGGAGGAATGTAAAATCTTTTTCATCTCCATTTTGTATGTTCTGTCATGCTTGAGCATTAGTTTTTATGGGCTAGAATTCATCCTGCATGCTCTAAGTCCATTGTTCAAGCATTTTCAAAATATTTTCTTCTAAAGTCTTGTAGAATTCACCATAGTTAGGTGCTCTGTTTTATGGAATGTCTCCCTTTGTCTACTAATCAACCTGCTAATACCTCAAGACTGAGGAAATGGTGCCTTCCTTGCCTCTGATCATAAACCTTCAAAACCTTACCTCCTGCAATGTATTTCATATTTGATTGTTGACTCCATTTCCCAATGGTCTCCTCCATGACTGTCCTACCAAATCTTTAAAACAAACTTGTCATATTTGTCCCATCAGAAATCTGACCTTCTGAGTGTCTTTGATTGAATATCTTGAGTATAAAAACTTTGTAAATAGTGAGAGATCCCTCTCTGACTGTATTAGGTCAGAAATACATTCTAAAGTGGTTTTTGCTGTTACCTTGGAATCTACCTTTTCACAACCTGGGTACATTCTGAGTGCTAACACCCATACTCCTCATGTCGATGCCCATATACTTGAAAAATGTGGGACCATGGTACACTGCCACAACTCAACGAGTTCACCCCACTGACAATAGGTAGTTTCAGAAATTTGGGTAAGTATCCTTGGTATATCCATCTGTGCGACCTTGAGTGCACCGGAGATCCCCATGTTTTTCCTTTCCCTTTTTAATGTATTACAACTGGAGTATCAAGTTCGCCAACTACGTCTGAATGGATCATACCGACTACATTTTCTCCAGCGAGTGAAGCTTCCAACTACATGGCGATCTCGAGAGCCTCTCTCTGTGTCGCAATCTTCTGCTGCATCAGTGGTAGTCTGATATGAGTTAAAAATGCTACAATGAACCATTCCTTATGCTGAATGTCGCTCATCTCAAAACTAACTCTTGCCATTATTGTCTTCAATATTTGATCAAAATCCCAAATAGTCTCATTGGGATATTGCTTGATTTCCTTCAATTCTATAATGTACTATGCTTCAGATTTTGGTTTTTTGAATTCTACAATAAGTCCTCTCTTGACTTCTGCTAGTTTCTTCATCGGATTCCTCATAGGAACTTGAATAAATTTCATGTACCAATCCAGTGCACGAGCCCCCAGGGTTGTCTCCAATTGGCCCCTCTTAACATCATCATCTATAGTTTTCTGACAATCCATATTGCCTCACACAGAAACCAGTATTGTTCTGGATCCTCATTCCCGTTCCCATGGAACAGAGGTAACTTCTCTTCGTCGCCCTCCATTCTGGGCCTTCTTCCTACTGATTCTGATTTACTATTACAATGTTGTTGGCATGTTAGACAAGTTGATGTGGAACTTGTGTTTCTTCTTGAATGCGGAGTGCATAGAGGTGTGGGAATATTGCTATTGGGGGTTGATCTTACCATTATCCTAGTCATCCTCTTCGTCACTATAGGGTCGCTTCATCATGTGTGGTCTTCCTTCGCGGTATTGTGTTTTGATCACAGCAGGACCTTCCCCTATCCTCTACCTCTTCTCTTGTCGAAACCTTGCTCCTCCCCTCGTAATACTACTTCCTTCCTTGGCTTCCTTCACAGTATCATCGAAACTTGCACCCATCTACCCCTTATCCTTCCATTCGTTTCCCCCCTTTCTTCACAGTATCCACAGCCTGTGCACACCAGAGTTCTACTACTCAAGTTGCATCTTTAGTATGCCTTTTTCACAGACAAACATCTTAATTGATAATTGCAAAGACAATAGGAACCTACCTCACTGTCCGTTGAAGAAATCCCTTTCTATTTCATTGTAGGACTTACTAGTATTAACCACAAAATCAGTGATATATCCTTCAAGATAATGTCCAACCAGACTTCAACAGCCCGCAATGCTTTGTTGTCGGTTTCCTGCAACTCCTGTATCAATTGAGGGTCTAGGACGTTGGCTCACCTCCTTGAAAATTTGCCTTGCGATAGGTAAATCGCGCAAACCACTTGTACAATATTATGCGAAATTCAGAGAAAAAGTACTCGGGTGGACCTTCGTGTATGTATTGTGCTAGCCACTTATTTGTCATCAATCCAAGGTTCTGGTTTTATGTCTTATCAAATTGTTGTAGCTTCTGGTTGAACCAATCTTGAATTTCTGGTCTTGTCGGATGCCACATATCGTCTCCTCAGTCGCAACAAGGTCCCGACAATGGAAACATTTGTTGACACAAACCCAACCAATAAAACCAGTCAACAGGGGTTCCCACTCTGTCAAAAGCCAAACCATCGCGATCTCCCTGAGCACCGACCTAGACAGGTTTTACCCTGTCTAGCAACACCTGTAGAGCGGATGAAGTCTCACCCAAGATGTTCGAGGGAGAGCTGACGAAACCAAGTTTCTGCGGGATAGGAGAGGACAATGTGCATCAACTTATCAACTTAACACAACATTAAAAGATCTGATCATTCACTTAAACATTAACAGAACTAATCATTATCCTTCTTCAACATATCACATCTTTCACTCATAACCGTAGTAAACATATTGATGCGCAAACAGATCCAATAAAATAACATTATTTAAAGCAGAAAATCATCGCATCATAGATCCATGTCATAGATTCACATAGAATTCATCATTGATCCACTTAAGACAATAAAACAGGGAAACAAGAAAAGAACACAATGATTTAGGTCAACTTCCGTCTTGTCATATTACTCCGCTCAAAATCACAGATTCTCCAAATAGTTCACATATCAACAAGTGCTTTTCAAAGTACTCCTAGAGACCCTTAACACTTATAATTCAACATCTACTTATATACTTGCGCCTTTATATTCAAGGTCCACTTAGACAACTTCCTAACTAATTCTTAATTGATTCTACAAAATAATGACCAATATCCGCAAAATATGGTCCAAAACTACAAAAGGTGACACAAAATATATGAATTATTCTATTCTTCGCCTTGCATGCCATGTTCCACTTGCGCGATGTCTTTAAGCTTGTGTAGCATCCATGATGCTGCGCATCTAACTTGTCCCAAACCCCTTGCCAACAAATATAAAGCATGCATGATTGTTCATAAAGATATGAATATAGAGTTGCATAGTTGATTCATGAGATATGGATGTTATGATTGTTCATAAATATATGAATATAGATTTGCATGACTATTCTGTTGGGATGCGTGATTATTTGATTATCATATTGTTTTATAAAATCAAATTTTGTTTGATTACAATCTGTATTCTTGGACTTGGAATTGTGTTTAGCTTATATATTGTTTTTTTTGTCTCTATTTGCATGTTATCAATCTCATGAGTCCATATTTTGCGAGATGATATAGGATTGATATAATACTTAAGTATGACTGATATAAGGCTAAAAATATCATTCATAAGACATGAGATTTGGGGCTGCATGATTGCTTCAAAAACTGTGAACATAGGACTACATGATTGGCGAGATAGAGGGTTGCATGTTTACCTCATGAGATATGAACATGAGGTTGTATATTTCTATCAAAAAATGAATTTTTGGACTGATATAGGGTTTCATATCGGTACATATATTATAATGGGTTATGATAAACTGGTTGGTCAATATATGTACATAACTAGGTAAATATTTATCAGTATATTGAGAGTATTTCATGTGAATAAAATTCATGAGTATAAAATGGTTCTAACCATTAGAATAATTTGTCTTGTAGGGAAAATTAATATGCCCTTACTTGCAAGTAAAGAAGGACATGAATGTGGATTCATTCTAATGGCTGAGCTCGAAAGAGAACAATTCGGGAGGTTCCTATGTCCCTTGGGAAGCAGACAAAATAGATGTCTTAACTGTATTCTGATAGATGTGAAGACTTGTAGAAGGAGCAAGTCAATAAGTCGACTTGAAGGATAGCCGACTTAGTCGATCAGCCAACTAAATTGATGGGCCGACTTGGTCGATAAGCCGATTAAGTCAATCGGCCAACTAAAGTTAGAGATTAAGTCGACCACCTACAGGTCATGTCGGTTCACCGAACCGACAGGTAGTTATTTTGTAACTGTTTTGTAATCATATATATTAGGCTGTTGAGCCAGAGGAGAACTCAGTTCAGTTCTCTATGTTGTATGGACTCATTTGTATAATATAATCTATTTATTCACCTATTTGTTCTTGTCTCTTGTCTCTGTTTTATGTATATATGTTTTAGTGTGTATTATTGGTAACCTTATGTGATATGTGAGATTCAACATTGGTTCCTTTGCCGGTAGTACACGATTGGAATGTATGCAAATACATGATACCAGAGCAGGAGATTAAGGATTGGTGGGAATGTAAAGTTGCAAACTATTTGTAGAATTACGCGCGAAGGAACAAATTAACAATAGCACAAGCAAAAGAAAGATTTTTCACAGAGACACATGAAAAGTTTGTCAAATCAGTGCCCTAACTTTTGAAGAATTTCCTGGATGAGAAAACCGAACGCGACTAAAGAACAACAGTTGCTGGAAAAACTGATCCGCCGAGGTAGAACAAACTTGTCTAAGTGGTTTGAGAAAATCACCGACGACTTCTGTGAGGAACAAGCAGTCGAAGACAGAACTTCGGTGGAAACAGTCAAAGATAAATTTTACACAGATCTCACTGAACAATTTCTTTGTTCCTTACTGACCTTGCTGTTCAAATTCTTGATAGAGAAAGGAGTAGGACATATTGTCGAACCTCATCCATCACTTCATGAACTGCCATCAAACTCTAACTGGGCGGAGAAGCAGAGGAAGTGGGAAAAATTCATTGCAGAAAGGGAGTGGGAATACTTCCTAAGCAAATAGACCGAACTATCCGGGCTTTCTAAAAAGCGTCGGGTAGGCTATGGGGGTTAGCTGGTCATATGTCGAGATATAGTATAGTGAATCCTAGTCGACTAGAAACAGATACCAGTCGCCAGTAATGAGAAGTCGACTAAAAGGGAACTCAAGAGAATAGTATCATACGAAGGTATGTCGGACACTCAGGAAATAGAGAGGGAAGAGAGACACCAGAGAAGGGAAGAGAGACGAGAAAGAGCCTTAGAGTTGCACAGAGGAAGGAGTCTTAGGGTGACTAACAGATAAGAGAATCCACCTAAGTCAGGTCATGACTAACATGAGGAAGGTGTGGAACAAGAAACGTCCCCTACGGAGGAATAATTGTGGATAGAGCAGCCAGAAGCTCTCCAATTAAGAGCTCCCAATGAAGGAACAACCCTCTCTCCACTGAATCCGCGTACTTGAATACAGACTATTGTCGAAGAAGACCTCTGACTACGAGCTGGTGACTTTAGTATATGGATTCGACTAGGCGACGAAACATACACTGGACGACACCTCATTATATGTCGACCAGAGGAAGGGAATTGGGTGGCCTTTCAAGCGGCACCCTCCCACCGAAGTATCCACTTGCTCTTACCGACACATGAAGGAGTTCCCCCCCCCCGCCAAACACAACTTTAGAAGAAACAGACCATTCAGAACTATGGGCAAATAGTTGCAGTGGACCATCGACAGCAGAAGTCGACATCAACCGACTGCAAGTTGACGACAACTCGACAACTGATGGGAACGGAAGTTCCATCGACTAGAGTTCCGCAGAGATGAATACACCAATAACCCCACCACCCTCATCAACACCCCCACCTCCACCGCCGCCACCTCCTTAGAGCAGTGACAATGATTCAGACATGGGTCACAGATCGGCTCACATTCCTCTATATGAGGGGGATGAGGACCCCAGATGACACTAGTTCATCTGTGAGTCGGCTTGGGAGGCCAACCAAGTTACAGACGAACATAGACAAATGGCATAGTTCACAGGTGCCTTAAGGAAAAGGCCATTGACGTGGTATATGACCTTTTCGGAGAGACAACCCAGAGCAACAAAAGCCGAGATTAAGGTGCAATTTTTGTCATTTTTCAAAACCCTAGATGCTAAGCACCTGGCCGCGAAAAAACTAGAAACTACATCACAAAATCCAGGGGAATTCATTTACGACTACGATAAGCGTTGGAAAGACCTACTGAACCAGCTGGATTATGTTATAGATGAACAGTTACTAATCCAGTGGTTTCTTGCAGGGCTATCCTTGAAAGTGCGCCAACACATCAGTCTATAAACGTTCAAAACTTACGAAGATACGCTGACAAAAGATCTTCAGGTAGATATGGACGAGGACATACCTACTTACCCCATAGAACACATATTGGAAGAACAACTTGAGAATGTACAGAAGTCTCTAAAGGAGCTAAGCCTCAAGAATAAGGAGATCTGGTGCACCAAATGCTCGACGGTTAGCCATTCCAAGGATAACTGTCGACAGGAATATAGCTGACAGGACATTCGATTCGTACAGACCAAGTCCTTTTGCGACATTTTGCAGGAGCACGTAGATCACTCGACGACAGATTGCCCGTTCAACATGAAGAATGGCAAGGCTTCCTGGTGTGCCATCTGCGAGACCAAAAGTCATAACATAGTTGAATGTTAGCTGAAACTCAAGAACCGATAGAACTATCAGGAAGTCTACCAAAAAAATCCAGTGGCACAACATAACAAGTAAAACAATCTAGCAAACGATCCGAACAGTCTGAGATACGAGCACCGGTACGACAATTGACGCACAGGCTATGGAGGAAGAGGTCCATTCCCTGGGAATCGTGACACACGACCGCGCCGACCCATTCAATGCTTCACATGTTATAAAGAGGGTCATCCATACGCAAACTGTCCATACAAGGACATAACTGATCTCAAATTATGTACTCACTACGGGGTAGGGGATCACTCATTAGAGGATTGCCCTAGCATGTTAGAGAAAATTAATACCAAGAAAAATGTTAATGTCTTGTCTTGTGTGCAAAAGAATGATGTAATAACCACCAAAAATTTACATATTGTAACTTGGCAAGGAACAAAAACAGGAGCTGATAACCCCAGAATCAGTAAAATAAAAGAGAAAAATGTTTATCCTGACCCACTGAAGGAAAAACAAACATATAACGAAGCAACTAATGTATTCAAAGAAATTGCATGACAAGAAAACATTCATAACAGTCGACCTAACACAATAAAGGAATTAATTCAGCTCATTCAAATAGGCAACTCAGTATCCCAGTTCATCAATTTGTTGTATGAAATAAAAGGTACCAACTCTGAAAAACAAACAAAGAACATCTGCAGCTTAAATAAAAAATACAAAAGTGATGCCAACCCACTTGTCGACTTGGAAATTGAAGGTTACCACGTTTGACAAGTAGTGCTCGACTTCGGCTCACAAGTAAATATCATGACTCGCAACACTTGGGAACAAATGGGCAGACCTCAACTCTATGAGTCAGGCATATACCTGAAACTAGCCGACCAAGGCCTAATTGAACCCATTGGAGTATGGAAAAATGTTGACATGACTATAAAAGGAATCTCGACCAAGGTCGATTTTGAAATCATTGACCCAAAGGAAGGATCTAGTTCCTTCCCAGCATTAGTAGGTCGACCTTGGGGTAGAAAGATGAAAGCATCCATATCCCTAGACAAGGAATGAATAAAATTAAAAGGAAATGGTAAAAAGGTCATTGTACCCATTCATCCATCTCAAGGGGAACCTTGGACTAAACCTATTAATGAAGAAGTCGATGTCCGACAACTCTACTAAATCCACAACAATACAGACTACACAGAACCAAACATCCATGGAGAACTTCACTTATGTAACCAAGACTCAGTTGGTTATAACTCAGATGCCGAATTATATGATTGGGAGATCAAGAACTATGAAACACAAGCAAGAGGGTGCTATACTATATAGAAAGTGCAGAAAAATCCCACCCAACAGTGCTTCATAGTGTCCATTATCCCAAAAATCTTTGAAAAGAAAATGAGGGAACACCCTACCTTACAACCGACCAACCTGAATACTACACAACCACCAAGATACAAGGAAAGGGAATCACCAGTCATGCATGTCGAGCAAGTGTCCAAAAATATTGGTGAACATGGCCGACTTCAATGCCTAGTTGAAACTTTTACGGGGCAAGCAACTAGATGGTGGGATACCCATCAGACAAGACTGCAGACCTGGACAACTGCTTTGACTTACTTTGTCGAAAGGTTTGAAGGAAAGAGGTTAACCCAACAAGCTTAGATACCTGTATTCACTCAAGGACAGAACCCAGAGGATCATATTAGAACTTGTGAAAGAGAGTGGAGAAGACTTGGATACAAGGATGAATGAGCATGGCCACACTTATTTCCATCAACCCTAGCCGACTTACCAAACAAATGGTATAAGATGGAAGAAGCTAGAGGTGAAACCTTCTTATGGCACGAACTCAGGGAAAAAATTATTAAATATTTCAAATTCATACCTCAAAATAAAAATTTGGTCGAAACAGCAAAGAAAATTAAAGAATTCATCCAACCGACCGAAAACCAACCCTTACAAGACCACCGACAGATAAGGAAATATAACAATATACAAACAAGGTCAAAACCACAATCGACAAGATTACAATTAGAAAATGAAAACACAGAGGGAAAAAGCTTTAGATGGAAATCCAACCATGTCGAAATGACAAAACCTATTTGCACCATCCTGAAAGTCGAAACAACTGACAAACAAGATACTAATAGAATGACTGCCGCTGACTTCCCTGCCACATTCTCACAGTTCAAAGAAGGAATTTGACCGATCAATGAAGCCAAAGCACCAGAGTGGCTAGATGCTAAGGTCAAAACTAAAGAATTCGACATCTCAAATGATGATCGACCAAAAATGGCAAATATTGGTGACTATTGGAGCGAAGAACAAACCACAGAGATAGTGAATTACTAAAGGAGTTCCAAGATGTATTTGCTAGAGATTATAAAGACCTAAAAGGATTAGTCCATGAAATGGGAGAAATTAAAATTGATACTAAACCTGATGTTTGACCTGTCAAGAAAAGGCCTTATAAACTAGCTCACAAATGCAAGGAGATAGTCAAAAAGGAAATTGATAACATGTTAGCAATAGGCATCATCTACCTTATCGACCAATCAGAATGGGAAAGTCCAATGGTGGTAGTCATCCCACCTCCCCAACCAGACAAACCATCGGCCTCTAACCCACAAACCAAAGATCCCGCATCAACTGTTGCAGGTACATAGGAGGCAGACAAAGAAAAGCACAAGAAGAAGAAGGAGCATCATGGAAAGACTTCAAAGGTCCAAATTAGAATGAAGGATGCAAGCTCCTTTACCGACACAGAGCTAGGTGTCGGTTCATCGAACCGACAGGTAGTTATTTTGTAACCGTTCTGTAATCATATATATTAGGCTGTTGAGCCATAGGAGAACTCAGTTCAGTTCTCTGTCTTGTATGGACTCATTTGTATAATATAATCTATTTATTCACCTATTTGTTCTTATCTCTTGTCTCTGTTTTATGTATATATGTTTTAGTGTGTATTATTGGTAACCTTATGTGATCTGTGAAATTACAACAAGACTCTTGAAGATATTCTATCTTGTTTACATTCATGTGACAAAGAAGAGCTTCAGATATAGATGAGCATAAGTCGCTGTGATGGAGGACCTAGATCATGTTTCTCACATTCACATGGTGAGAGGGAGTAGTTAGACTCTCTAGCTCGTGAAAAACCAATGTAACTGGTTGATGTACCTCATGTAAAAAGGAGACATGCATGATGCTCATAATTTAGAAGGAAGATCAGAATAATATTCAAGAAATATTATTATGATTCTTATTATTAGAGGTGTGGAAGTCAACAGATAAGATTTTCCTTAGTTAAGGAAAATATGCAGCAGAGATCCTGAAGAGTTTCATGATGATGGATTAAAATTCCATGGTCATCTACATGAATAGAAATCTAAATTTTAGATCAGATTTGGAAGATCTCATAGGTTAGTTGAGATGAAATTGGTTAGTCATAGGTCCTAGGATCATTCATGTGCTTTACAGTCTATACATAGACATGTACTTAGCATGTGTTGTGGTATCTACTTGGTACAGGTGTATGTGGAATCATATATGTCTTGGTCAGTGAAATAGAGTTTCAAAGATATATGAAATATGACTAGTATAGTGATAGAGGAAATATCACATATGTTGCTCTAGATAGAGCATGTTGAAAATCTGTAAATCTTTATGAGGTTTCTAGGCAGTTATATATGAGACATGGTACATATCCAAAGATGAGTAGCATTGCCAGCATTCTTACTAAGCCTCTGTACAGGAGAAGCTTGGTATAGTAGATAAATACTCCTTTAGTTGAAGAGGGAGTAGTGATGTGTCTTCACAGGTAGTAGCAGAGAAAGTCCCCAACAGTTAGTCATGGTACATGACTCAGACATCCGGGGCTTGTGATATCTTATGAAGAGAACCCACATGAGCTGAGACGTGGTCAAAGTATTAGAGACTCTTGATACTCAAGAAGATTTATAATTTGGAATGTTAGAGAATAGTTAACCTCTCAGAGAGGTAGTTGGGAGTGCTGCAATATAAAGAGAAGGATCACTAAGAAATTGATCTTAACTTGAAGAACATCACAGATAATGACAATCTCATAGAGGAACTTCTACAGACAACAGAAGATTCAACAAGTTAACAAATGTTGAAAAGTGAAAGAAAAGATAAGACCTTATTTTTGCATGTTATTACACATTTGTTGTATAATGTTGTATATGATGGATTAAAAATCCATGGTTTCTAGTTTAGAGAAACTATATTATGCATTGGATCCAAACGATGCTACTATGTGTAAGTAATCAGTTTCTCTTTCAGTAGACCTCTTGTATTACTAGGAATATGTTTGAGTACCTTTGATGTACATCAGAATAAGCTCTTTATTGTATTTGATACATGGTAAACCTATTTTGATTGTGCTATCCAACTATTGTTTTAGCTTGAGATAAGTGGTGTATTCTAGCTAGTACTACAAAAGTTAAGTGCATTGTGGTTAGTACTAAAGAAGCAAGATGTATGTCTAAGGGTACTTCAGAAGAAAAATGTGTTTTGTAGAGAGTACTACTTGTTATGGAGTAGTGTGGCTTTGGAAGCTACCTGCTAGGGTGAAATACTTGAGCCTGCAGTCATTAGGTGTTAATATTCAAGCTTTCTAGAAAACCTATATGTGTGTTATGATAAAACACACTAAGATGAATTTTTACTTCATTGAAGTCATGGTCATGTAAAATGAATTCCAATACATAGCTACTGATGAGTAGATTTTTAATTTGTGACAAGCCTCTATCTGTGATGAAGTTTTGACACTTTCGATATAAGCTTGGTATGGTAGAGAATATCTCCCTCGCTGAGAGGGAGTGTTGAAATTACAGCATCAGGAGTCATTCTCCAGTCTTGTGAGTAATATCGAGACAATATACTTGAGAGTAATATCAAGTCCTACAAATATCCTCATATGATTAAGGTAGAAATGTTGTAAATCTTGTGAGTAATAAATATCAAGACAATAGACTTGTGAGTAATATCAAGTTCTACAAATATCCTCATGTTGTTAAGTGGTGTATTTTACTGTGTAAAGTGGATGTAATATGTGATGTATGGCTAGTCATGGTCAACATGTGCTACCAGTATACTTTAGGGATAAGCTACCCATAGAGTGATTTATTTTAGCATGTGACTAGATGAACCAGGGTAATACATATGAACATAGGTTTATAAACAATCTTATGAGTATGATATGATATAGAATTAATGAAACACATATGGACCATGCATAGATAATTAAGATGAGCACATATATAGAGAGAGAATTTGAATTTCCCATGCATGCCTCCAAGAGAACTCGAATTGATAAGACATCAGTTGACTCTTAGTGGTGATAAATAAGTTTCAGTTAATTAAGGAATCAACTCCTTAATTTATGCAAGTCATTGTTGAAGATGACACTAGTGGAGAAACTCTAGTTACATTTAGCTCTGTCTAGTTACATTCAGTTATGTTCATTTGCATGCAGTTCGATTTAGTTACATGTAGTTCCATTCAGTTGCATGCAATTCCATTCAATTCAGTTTAGTTCATTCAACTAACAACTGTTACACTGTATCCGGTGTAAAGTTGATAATCCGTATCCAGATNTTCAAATAATTAAATGTATAAATGTATAATAATTGAATGGATGATAAATTACAATGGATATGGTTGCCTTAAATATGGCTTGGCCATCACATATTGAAGAGAAACTTCTCTTCATAAACTATATTTTAATTATATTAATTACTATATTATGAATAGTTATCTGTTTATTACTATTTTATTGTTGTAGCATTGCCTTCCCCTTAGGAAATCTTTGTCCTCAAAGCTTAGATTATTGTTTTCGTCTTTTCATTCTCGTTTTGTGTTGAAACAATGTCATTACTTCCTTTATGTCTTTTTTAGAACTGATATTAGGTATGTGCTTGGCCTTTACACAATAGTTTGTCATCTTCCTTTCATTTGTAACTTGAATTTGTACTCCATTATGTTTATTATTGTTATCCCATTTTCCTTTTACATGAATACGAGGAATATTTTTGTGACTAACCATATAAAGCCTTGTTTTAGAAGCCGTTTGTCCTACGATACTTTGGATTTCATCACGTAATGTTTTCATTTTATTATCCTCACGAGTTATCTCGAGAAGTGGCTTTTCAGAGGTTTCTCACACTCGAAGTCACCTGATAGTGTTACAATTAGGTTTCTCCAGGGTGGTAGAAGAGTTAAGGTAGAAAATGAATCTATAATATCTGATTCCTTTGACTTGGATTCCTTTTCATAATGTAGGATCCATCTTTTGTCATTTTATGGATAGTCCTTATTGTCAACAATACTGGCTTGAATCTCATTATGATCTTGGTCGAGCTCATTTTTATCAAATATATTATTGGTATTTTGGTCATCCCTACTATATTTAGTCTCCTTGTCTTTTTTATTGTCTTGATCAATTTTGTCCCTCTCATTTTTGTTAACATAGTGGTCCAACATATCTGAGTTATTGATATGGTTGTATTAGACTTTAGTTTTTGTAACATTGCCATTATGGTATTCTGGTTCTATGTCATGATGCTCAAGTTTTGTGCCATGGTTCTTATGTTCTATGTCATCGAACACATCTTGTCATTTAACCCCTTTTCTTTCTCATGCATGATGTCTACTTTGTCATCAAGTTTTCTTCCTAGTACTAGAACAACATCTTCTTTGATTTCTTTCTTAAGTGCCTTGTTATTTTTCATTTCTTCTTTGAATTTTTCTTGGTTGGCAACGAGGGCCTTGATGTCCTTCTCCAATTTCTCAAGTTTATCTTTTAATTTCGTCATAACTTGGGTCCTTTTCTGCAAATGTGTGTTTTTGGAAGTTTATTTTGACTTATGGAGTAATAAAAGACAACTAATGTCTTTGAAATAATTGATGAATTAATAATAATAATTATAATTATTTAATGTGTTGAAATAAAATAATAAATATAAGATATTATATTTAAATATTTTATTAAAAGGTGGATTAATAAGTTTTAAAATATTATATAATAATATTAATATTATTATTATAATATTTATTTTATTAATATTGTTTTTGTTTGTAGGGCTACGTGGAATGAGGGGGGTGCAGCCTGGGTTGAAGTTGGAAAGAAAAACCATTTGTTAGTTTTACTTTATCTTTTATCTTTTTACTTTCTTTTTCCTTTCTTTTTTTTTTTTAACTTTTTTTTTCTATTATCTTTTCTTTTTAACTTTTTTCTCTCTTTTCTTTTCTTTACTTTTTTTTTAACGTTTTTTTTTGGACAATGTCCTATGTTTTAGGGAAACCTTAAAAACTAAATTTACACAAAGTGTAAATAATGGCAATGACTGTATAGCTCTGATACCAATGTTACATCGTATCCGGTGTAATTGATAATCCATATCCGGAGTAAGTTAGCCTCTATCTAGGTCTAGGGAGGAAGTGTTCCATCTTCAAATAATTAAATGGATAAATGTATAATAATTGAATGGATGATAAATTACAATGGATATGGTTGCCTTAAATATGGGTTGGCCATCACATATTGAAGAGACACTTCTCTTCATAAACTATGTTTTAATATTATTAATTACTATTAGGAATAATTACCTATTTATTACTATTTTATTGTTTTAACATCAACTCCGTTAGAGATAGCTAAACTCAGTGAATGAATGGAGGGCGCATATATTCCTTCTGGGAGATAAATATGGATCGCCAACTTGGCACCTAGTCAATGAGGGCGCATGGTTGAAGATAAAACATTGTTCTCAGTGTTAACTACTTACTGGAGCATGCAATATTTACTACCTTCCTTGTATGACCTAATTTTCCTTTTTATTAAAATGTTATGCACTTGGAAAGATCAACACAATGTTCCCTTTGATCTCTACTCTGTTGCGCTCTCAGAAAAGACAATCTGCTATTGTGTTGTAATCATTCTCTGTCGATTATCAATCATACTCTAAGATTGTTTGCTGGGTTTTTTATCCTCTGAACTAGTGGAGTGTTTTCCCAGGGTATGTCATGTGTTCTATGGTTTGATTTATTTGTGTCTTTGGTTTATTGATGAGATTTATCTGCACTGTAATTGTGGATTAAAGTTTTAAATTTCAAGTTTTTTCATTTGGCTCAATCACTAACAAAAATGATTGTTGAAGTAAGAGATTCGTAGGCAATGTATTTCCCTTGTTAGAGATAGATGAATGCAAATTTTCACGAAACACCCTCATCGTTATGAAATGCAAAATTTCAACCCACCCCTCCCTCCTCATCATTATGAAATGCAAACTCTCATCCCAACCCTTCCCTCATGCAGGAAAGTGCCAAAGTATGCATAGAGTTTCATTAGTCCTACATGCAGATGATTTATTTATTAATAGATTCAATGACGACTCTTTACACCATGTGATTAGGAAGTACTTTGTCAATGTACAAGAAGTTGCTAAAGTATGCATAAATGGCCATTGAGGTGAGGGATTCTTGAATGGTGCATTTTCCGAGGACAATTTAGTGATCAAAGCTCAATGTTGAAAGTAGTGTTCTAGTGTGTATAAAGTGGTGTAGCCTAGTGTGCTTTGTTGACATAGAAAGTTGATGTCAAAGTATATATAAAGTGATCTCTAAATTGAGATCTTAGTGTTGCATTTTCTATGCAAAGGATTTATGATAAAAGTTAGTTGTAGTAGCAATCTACCATGTGGTTTAGTAGTCATAAGATTTTGTTTTTAGAAGAGTGTAAATTTTAATTTTATATGTATATTTTGATGATTATATATCTAAAAGTTAAGTTCAATTATGTTTTTAGAAGTAGCATTAATCTTTGTGTGAACCAAAAAAAAGTAAAAGCTTTTTATAAGAGGTTATGTGTAATGTTTAGATAAACAATTTATTGAGTACTCCTATTTAGTTTTTTCTTGGTTACAAATTAACCTAATGAGTCATTCTATAATGTAATTTTATAAAAATTATGAATTTTGAAAAAAAACATTCACAATGTAATCAAAAAATTTGTCAAACAACACATATATATATTTTATTAAAATTAATAATTATATTCATATTAATTATAATTCTATATTTATTTAAAAAACAAAATATTATTTTTTAAGATATTTGAAAATACTTTAAAAAATTGTAAATTTGAATGAAAATGTAAACTTTATTATTACTCTTTTCCATCGTCCGAGAATAAATATTATTACAAGATTGCGAATAAAAGGAATCTTCAACACTATACTTACTTTACCACAAATATCAATTTGTTCTGATTTATCTGAACACTATAGTTTTATTTTGCATTAAAAATAAATATGCCACAAACAAACAAAGAAGTCAGCATGTGCAATACAAAAGACAATGAAATAATAGGTTTTAATATTAATATTTTATAATAGTTTGTTTTCCCAGAAAACATTTTACATATATTTTAAATATTATTTAAAAATCAATTTTCAAAATATTATAAACAATAAAGACAATTAACAAATATAATCAGATTTTGAATAAAAGATTTAAGAGTAGCTTTTTTTTCAACAACATTCTACATATTTTTTTATATATATACAACAGTGTCTTTCTTTTCTGCAACTATCATAGTTAAGACTTTCATAGATTTATTGTTCACTAAAAGAATATGCTCTTTATTAGGCCAATTCTCCACTGCAGTTTTCCTCATTCAATTTCAGTGAAAGTGTGCCTTCATTTTTTTCTATTCTAATTCTGTAATTTGTTAATTAGGATCCACTTTTATTTTTCATATATAATTTTACTGGTAGATAAAAACAATTTCTATTTTATATATCAAAATCCTGTTTTATTGAAATATCTTAATTAATTAATTAATTAATTACTATATTATTACTAACAATTTTTTTTATAATTATCACATAATTTAGTTTAAAAACAATAATTTATCAATTAATTAATGCAAACCTGATCTTTTCGTGCAACTTCAAATTAAAATGTTATAGCCTTTTCTTTTTTCTACTAACTATCACCTTCATTAATTAAAAAAATATTAAAAACATAAATCAATTAAATAATCGAAGCAGGATCTTTACACGCAGCTTCAAATTAGTATATTATAGTATTTAGGGAAACATTAATTTGATATATTGATTTATTTTTCAAATTATATACGATTCACTGAAAAAAAGTTGACACTGGTGCATAGTCTAATTATTTCAAACCAATATCGATGTATGTAACCTATGTCATTGAAAACGTCAACATTACGTACATATACGTGTGAACCTTAACAAAGCCGAACCAAATATAATCACTTGCGTGACTTCCAATTTTTAAGACCACAATTTAAAATTATATATATGTAAATTTAAAATTTCTTATAATTATAAGATACATAGAAATTCAAAATTATAAGATACTTCGATATTGGTTTGAAATAATTAGACTATGTACCAGTGTCAACTTTTTTTTTCAGTGAATCGCATATAATTTGAATTATTTTTATTTTTAAGGATTGGTTTAGGATTTATTATTATTTATGAAATATAAGAAATATCTGTAGTTTTTTCTGAACAATTTCATATATATATATATTAGTTTATTTGTTAGATGTTTTGGAACGTTTTCCTGATTTATTTTATTTTATAGAATTCTGGTTAACTTTTTTTCCAAAATCTGAATTTAAAAGTGTTTAAATCACATTTTTTATTCATTTGGCTTAAATAACCCAATGACACAAAGATTATGCAACTTTATGTTAAAAATAAACAAGAAAAAGAGCTTAGAAAAGAGCTTAGAAAAGAGCTAGAAAGACCTAAAATTACTCTATATTGGTTCAGAGTGGGTTTGGGTTGGAATCATGTTTTTTTTTTTGTAAAATAAAATTTGGAAATGTTCAAATCTTGTTTCTGAATTCAACACCCAACAAAACAAGACATAAATACAACCCAGTATAAGGGAAATGTTGTCACTTAACCTAACATTATGTGATGTTACCCAAAAAAAATCATGTCTAGTTATAAAAAAATAAATTAAAACCAAATAAAATTAGATCTCTTTGGGTACTTGATAAATCAAGGTTTAAAATAGATCTATGTTAATGTATAGCAACTAATATTTACTATCAAAATTACCATGAATTTTACCATCTAAAATAAAACATAAAACTACAATTTTAAAAAATTCAACATAAAATAATCAAATAAAACTTTATTTAATAACACAAATCATTAAAAATACAACATATAAGAATTTGTGTTAGATATAAAGATAAAAAATACATTTAATCAAATGTTAATGTATAGTTACCCATGTTCAAGCGATACAAATTTACTCTTCCATGAGAAATGTACACTATTGAAAATGTTCTTTTCACGTATTAAAATGGATATTTATATAAAAATGAGAGAGAATTGGACTTTATAATTTCACATTAATCACTTAACACTTATAAATAAAAATAAGGTCAAAAAATATATTAAAAATTGAAATCATATATTGAATATGCATGTTTTAGCTATATGAGATAGGTAGATAGGTATCTATATGAAATATGTAGAAGATTTTTTTGAAGGTTATAAGTTATCTTTGGGGAAATTTGTTAAATCAAAATATTTAAAAGTTTGGACTCGGTTTATTGATTTAGAGGAGAAGTCGGGAAGAAATAAAAAATGTCTGCAACTTGGAGTAGCTTTATGAAATGCTTTCCCCTTATAAACCATGCTTTAAGCTGCTCTATTGATGGGGGAATCAAATTTTCATAGGTATTGATTCTATTAGTGGTTTGGATGGTGAATATAAACTCTCTCGAGAGCTATTAACCGATCTTCATCAAAATAATATTTTTGTATTAAAGGAGGCTCAGGTGGGGTGTAACAACCCTAAAATTAAAAAAAAATGTATTTACGATATGTAACTTTATAATTTCCTAGGATGATAAATCCATGAGATATTATACTTCATGTTTTTTCTATTGTGACAACAATTAACAAACGACTTTAGTTAAACTGCAAGGCTCATATGACTATGTTTAGTGTTTTTCATCAGCGTGTCTCTTTTTACGACAATATGTCAATACATTGTCATGTATTCTAGTTGATACTATCTTGTTGCTATAACTAATTTTAATTCTCTGTTGGTTGCAAAGTCGTAAAAGTTGTTTTCGTTCTTCCAGTTTTGATCCTACTTAATGAGCTAGGAAAGCAAAGGTCACAAGTCTTAGTTAGCCTTTTAAGGCTAACGCAAGAACCTTCGTTTTCCTTTGTTCCCGTGAAAGAGGTCAAGCTTCAAGTTTCTTGCTTAAAGAAACAAAATCCTAAACTACAAGGCATCAACCATCCCTAGCAAAAGGTGGGACACCAACAGTTTGTAAACAACTTATAACTAAGTTCTAAATCAAACTTCATACTATTGTCACCCCTACCATACTATATTTTATGTCATGAATCATAAGTATACCATCGTGAGGAAACTAAGAAAAAAATACCTAGACTTTTAACTGACACGACGGTTGACTTAAAATTGAAAACAATGAAGGTTGAAAAGATGTGCAGAGGACGTGAATTGAATGGGTTCACATGCAGACCATGTGGAGGCCTTGAATGCTCTAGTTGGCAGCCATTGTGCACGGTACAAAACCCTAGGGGTTTAATGCATCTTGTTAATTGTGTTTGTCTTTTCAAAGATGTTTTGCTTTGGGTTCATTGTTTTCCCTTCGACATAAGCGGTCCCTAGCTATTCGACCTGGTAGCTCCTTTGTTCAAAAACAAAGGTGGAGGATCTGAGGCTCTTGGCCCTCGACACCTCTTAAACTTGTCTGAGAATGAACAGTTTGTTGGCAAGGTTTGATCTCCTCATTACAGTGACGTCTGTGTTGCTTTGGTTATGGTTCTTAATGCAAAGATAAGTTAATATTTTTGTCTGAAGTTTCAAAAATGATTTTCTTTTGTTTATTGAGCAGTTTATAAACCATTGTTTTGACTCCTGAGTTCATATGTGCAGGAGGCATCCCAAAATGGTCCTCTGCAACAACTTGAATTGGTCACAGGCGCTAACAAGGTTACGGTCTAGGTAAGACTTGTACCTCGTCATCCATGGTTCCGTAGTTTGACCTGAAAGCTTAAGGCATGGTCTGGATGCCCATCCTTGTGTTGGATTTTGGTGAAAGTGATGAGTCCCTATGGTAGACGTGAGACATTTTTATATTTGAAAATTGTAATGTTAAAACCCTACAACTATGAAGTCGAGGTGACTGTAATAGATGAATGAAAAAATATGTAGGGTTATTGATTTTGTTTTAAGCTGTAAGAACAACCCTTCGACTGTCTCTGTAAGATATTTCACCCTGTGAGTGCTTTTGCGATGTATAAACTCATTTGTAATTTGATTTTACAGTTTCGTTGTTTTTGTAAAACTGTAATGTGCCTGTGAGGTCTTTTTCTTGTTACAATCGATTTTGAAATAGGCCATAGAGCCACTGTCAAAAGATATTGTTGTTTATCATTTTATGGAAGGGGTTTTGTAAAAAAAGAAAGTAGCTCGTGAGGCTTTTATTGTTGCAATCTTGAATACTATATTGGTTTGTTGTTTTCTTTAATGTATTAGTTAGCAGGACATAAGCCATGAATAAAATTTGTAACATATATGTTAAATATTTAGGGCTGTGAGGCCTCTATTTTTATACTGGGAGAATCGTTTAGGTCATGAGGCCACTGTCAAATTGTCTTTAAATTTTTAAAGGGTAAAACTATTTTATTTTTAAGTGATTAATTTCTTAGGCTGTTGCGTCTTTCTTCTGCAAGTTAAAAACATTGCAAATGCCAATACCAATTCGGCTTACATCCTGTAACAAGCGATGTGGCTTGTTGATAATCTCGATTTGGTATTCAACATTAATGGTTTTTGTAAAAGGTTGGGTTATGTCGCCCTTATAAAGTAACTCTATGGAAATAATCTTTAATTGAAAATGATTTGTAACCTAGCTTAGTTATTAATTAATTTGGAGTTTTGTTTACCCCAACCATATCTAGGTTTTGATTAAGAGGCCAGGACTCGACCATAGATTGGAAATATTATATCTACGATATACTTGTAAAGTTCGGACCTGAACATTGTGGTTTACTCAGAGGTTCCAATTTGAAGTTATTATGTTTAGTTTTGTAAGACTTTATTATGTACATATACATATATCTTATATTGCAGATTAAATACCCTTCATATGTTTTTAGAATATGCATTGTTTAATTTAATTAAAGGAAAACTATATAATTAGCTTACGAAACTCTCCAAGAGNTATATATATATATATATATATATATATATATATATATATTATAACCTCTGTAATATGTTTTATAGGGTTTTCATTAGTCTTAGCTGAATATAGATGTTATTTTCTTTTAAAAACCTAGACCAACATGGAATTACCACTAATATTAACAACATAGTAGATTGAGATAACTAAGGTAAAGGTACTATAATTAAAATACAAAGAGAAAGAGAAAAACATCATTTAAGCTAAAGATGTGCTTAACAGAAAAATGAGAACAATAAATTTAAACCTTAACTTTGAATAAACTGAATTGTAGTTTTCATCTCTTAGAACAATTTCCAAACAGCTTTCAGATATAGAGTTTAGAACATATCCCATCATCCAACTTACATCTAATGACCATACTTCCAAATAAAAGTTACATACTTAGAATTAAATTACAAACAAATAATAACAATTAGAATCTGGATAATATGCAGAAGGGGACAAACACCCAAAGAAGACTGTTCCACCCAATCTTCTCCTAAAGCAACCAAGATTACTTTCTTAGGACCCCTGAGCCTGTTCACTGAACCACAATGATAAATATCACTGGATAATATCCCACACACAAATTGCTATAACTTAGGACTCAGTAGAAGACTTAACTCAACAATTCCACTTTAGCTATCCCCTAATCAAATTCCTTGTGTGCCTCACTTTTCAGTTTGTAGTAGTCACAAGGTTCATTCACTTGGAAAACATAATGAGTAGTGAGCCTCCTTCTCAATTTGATGGTATTTATAAGATTGCCTAGGTCTTTGGGTCAGTTTCAGAATTAAATGAGCCATTAGCTCAGTTCTCCCCTCTCAGGGAACATGACCACAATTTTAGGGATTATGCTTCCTACAATAGCTAGAAAGTGAAATGCTAGTGCTGCCACTTGTCAACCAGCCTTCTACAGCTGCTCATTCCTCCTAGTGGGCCATTGAACACTCATTCAACAGTCTTCTTTGGATAGGTGTCTCTTTTATTTAATTATTAAAATAATAATTCTTCAATTATAGTCATCCTTGACCAACTTGGTCATAAAAAATTTACGATAAATTTAACATAATGTTTTTTGAAATAAATAAAAATATTTATTTTTTAGTTCTAGGTGCATTACATGGGGGATTCAGGGGGTTCTGCGGGGATGGGCCAGATCATAGGATTTGGGCTTAGTTGGAAATAAAACATTGGAATGGAGTCATTATGTGTCAAGTCTTTATCAAGCAAGAATATCCCTTAGAGCTCAGTCGAATAAACTGGTTTGGATATGTAACAAAAAGGAGGGTTCCGTGAGTGCCAAGTTGGCATATCATTTAATTGTATTGGAAGATAGTGGTCGAAGTAATTTTTGGTGGAAAAATTGGATTTGGAAAGGATCATGTCCATTAAAAATAATTTTTTTGTGTGGTTATGTATAAAAAACAAAATCCTTAATTGGGATGTTTTGCAGAGGAGGGGTTTTGCAGGTCCAGGTGGATGCATCTTATGCAAAATGAAGATTGAGAATGTAAATAATGTGTTTGGAAATTGTATTTTTTTTAAAAGGTTTGGTTTCTGCTGATGAATTGTTTAATATTGGAACTAAATTGGGAAGGTGATACGGTGGAGAAGAATTTAAAGTTATGGTTTGAAATGAAAAAGTTCCCTAGCATACTTCCTTTCTTTAATTTTTGGTAAATTTGGAAAGCTAGAAACATAGCTTTTTTTCAAGACCAGGGTTAGAATGCTAAGGTAATACGTATTAAGATTGTGTTGATCCCAGTTTTGTCACTATTTTCGAATGATAAATTACTCCTTTGACATCTATTTTTTCACCTTTTTGACATATTCCTATCATACAACTTATCATTTAGCCTCAGGTACGAATACATTTGGGATTTATGCAAATTCTAGTTTATTCTTATTATTTCATGATTTTATTAACCAATTCGATGATATTTGGGAATTTGTTTGATGTATGAAATTGTTTTGCAGGTTATAATCTTTGCACGAGCTGATATTGGACGCGCACCCACGCTAGATATGTGCAGATCGCATCCAACTCATCGTTCAGCCCGCCGATCAAACCACACATTGTTTGTTGGCATATTCTCGGATGTTAAAGTATAGAATGGTTTTCACTTTCTCTGTTTCCCACATGCTTGATTACTAGAATATCCTCTCTCTAGAAGGCTCGCCATCCTATCTTCTCTGTTCGACACCACGACTCATGCCCTATGTCTGCAAGAAACAATATGCCGCAGCCCGCGTGAGTAGAACTGCCGCGCGAAAGAGCAGGAGAATGACTGTGTGTTGGCACATGATAAGTTGTTTGTAATAATGGTTGACTATTTTAGGAGTGGTCGACCACTGAAAGGGCCGACCTGCTCATCCTTGTAAACATTATATATACCTGCCTCCAAGCGAGAGTATAGTTAGCTAGCATGTTAATCAGTCGACGTTAGGAGAGAAACTCTATAATACTGTGATGAATTTTAATATAAATCATATTTCTGCTATTCATCTATGCTCTTGTCTCCGTGAGTGCTTGAAGTGCAACCCTGATTGCTGAGAGGGCCCCTCAACAACCAACGGTCTCCATTTCTGTGTGTATTTTCGTCATTCCTTTCTTGCAGTTAGCATAGTTTCATTTTCAGTTTGTTTATGTAATTGAGTTTTCTATAATCACTTATTTCATTATTTACTGTAGCATGTGTTTTATTGTGAGTGTTGCTTTTCGCTCAATATAGTTTCATTTCCAACATTACATAACTGGTTGCGCGCATAGTTAGTTTCCTTTCTTGTCGTTTTACACTTTGTTGTTCAATTTTATATTGATAGTCACATAGATCTAAATTGCTTTATATCCTAGAATCAATATACAATAAGCTTAGCTCTGATTATTTCTATTTTGTTATGAATTTATTTTGGTTATATCTTACTTTGTTTTATAGACAATAGTTTCTTTATAAGCATGGATTAGCATAAGTCTTTTCATTGATTAGTTTGATTATTGAACAAGTTTATTTACTGCCCTTTATGCATCTTGTTTCCATATGCACAAAATCAGCTGATAATTAGATCATTTAGGCGACTTTCCACTGTTTTCTGCATACAAACTGTCATTCAGACCGCCTATTCAGCCTTTCATTCAGACCATTCATTCAGTTTGTTATCCAGTCTTTCGTTCATCCTTCGATATTCCCATTTTGTTTTAAGCTTGTTTAAAGGTTCTGTTCCTTTGGATTTTGAATTCTCTTTTGTTTTGGTAATTAGATAATGGTTGTATTTACCATTGCATTCGTAGATTAGATTATTCAAAGTATTTACCAAGTTCCATCCTTACCGTTCACCTCTTCTTACCTTAGTATGCTTTGAATTAAGATCTGTTCTGTTTCTTTGGTTTCTGATCTTCTCACTTATTACTGTTTTAACATTTGATAAGTATATCTCCAGTCTAGTTTACCTTTGTGTATATCTTTGTGTTTAGAGTAGCTTCCTTATTAAGTTTTCTTTATTAACTTTTCTACTTGCTTTCTTAATCAAGTTTTCTTTATTAAGTTTTCTACTTGTTTCCTTACTAAGTTTTCTACTTGCTTCTTTCATTAAGTTTTTACTTGTTTATAAATTAGATTTTCCCTTACATTTGCTTCATATAAGAATTGTTTATTTATAAAAGTAATCCTTAAAAAGAATCTTGTTTCTTAATAGATTAGTCGTTTATAACATCTTCCTTAGTTAAGAGTCATTTGCTTATGGAATAAATCACCATGTTTACCATCACCAGTAATTGGACATTCCTTAGTTTGCACATATTTGTAGAAGTTAAGTTAGATTTAATCCCATTCAGTTTCTTTACTTCTTTTGAAAGCCATTTTGACACTACTCCTTCTCCAGTTCCGATCACAATGAATGCATATCCTCAGAACCCCTAAGAAGAGTGGAACTAGATAGTTTAGTTTAACCATTATGTACATTTGTTAGTTGCATGTATATTTTAGTTGTTGAAGTTTGTAAAGTATATCAAGTTGTTGCGATCTTGTTTCCAATATTATAATGCATTGTATAGTTAGTTTTTGAAATTGTTTATGAAGCTTGCTAATTCTTAGATTAAGAAGTGGAATAGTTGAGTAATAGGAAGTTTAATTTCTTAGAATAGTATTGTTTATATCTTTACTTTTTAGTATTTGTTTATAGAGTAGAGTAGTATGGGTTGATACTGCTCTAGTATAATACTCTATTCCGGTTTAATGACCTTAATAGTTGACTTTCCAGGAGTTTGACAAAGTTTTTCATTTTGAAAGATCTTTCAATCTTTTCTTTGTTAAAATATTTCCACGACACCCTAGGAACCCCTCTACCTTCGCATATATTTTTTGTCAACTCTAAGTTTACCAATCTCGGTTGATAATTGAATATTTGGTGAATTAATTAAGACATTATATCAACCAAAATTTTTGGCATCGTTGCTAGGGAGTTGTTCTGTAAGGTAGAATAGATAGAATTTCCTTATGAATTTTAGTAATAGGATGGTGGTGGGGGAGAGGTAAGATGACAGGTAAGAACCTGCGCATCTGTTATAACATGTGTCCCCAAATCAAACAGTAGAAGTACTAGTAGCATAGGTTTTCCTTCAGTTTAGTTTTTCATGAATAGACCTAGAGATTCTAAGGGTAGATACGTTAGAATGAGTTCTCAAAACCTTATTAAAATTCCTACTAACCTTTACGAGGGATGAAATACCCCAACCACTAACTCAACAGAAATGTATCGGAGAACCCACATAGGAAGTAGTTCTACTTCGAGACCGAAGGACTTTATAAGACAAACCATAGACGATGAAGAAATCTTGGTGGGAAATCCTAAGGACCCCATTTCCAAAGAAGTCCAGGAGGGCCAGCCATTGGAAATCCTCAATCCTACACTAGTGCAAAAACTGAACAATACAACTTTCTCATTAGTAGGGGATCCTAAATTTGTTAATTTCATTGATCCCACCTAGGTACAAGCTCTCTTTGGCAGCTCAACAGATACAGTTATTTCACAAATTGAAACCTCCACAGTAGTACGTACCATCCCTATAGGACCTAATAAGAGTATGGTTGATCGAAGGATGATCTTCCCCGAAAAAGAACATTGGGACTACCCATTACCACCTCGAAAGGAGCCTCCTAGGTATACACTCTTTAAGAATCAACCTACATGGAGAGACGGGGAGAGAATGAAGATCATGACAAGGTTAGAAATGATGATGGAGAAGGAGAAAATCGAACTGAGACTACCTTTGGGTTCAATATTTTAGACACTGTACAAGATGTAATATGAAGAACATCCCTCCTTCCTCCTTACCTACTTTTTACGGAAAAATTAATGAAGACCCAGACACGTTTTTGTTCAAGTTTGAAATCTTGTGTAGAAGTTATAACTATCTACAAGATGCACACAAATTAAATTTTTTTCCTGCTACATTGAAAGACTCCGCTTTAAGATGGTTCATGGGATTAGGAGAATATAGTTGTTATAGCTGATTTTACCACACATGGTTGATCAAATATTTATGGCCTTCCCCATCCCTCTACAGAATCTTTAGACCCCATGGACTGATATTATACTTTGATGTTTTCAAGTTCATCCCTAAAAACCCCTGTTTATTGTTGTACGTGACTTTTAATCCCATACTCGCATGTACACGTGACTTTTGACCTCAAACCCGTGTACATTGGGATGTGTGCATAAATCCAAATACTTTTGGAGTTTTCCTTCATGTGTGTCCGAACCACTTGACTCTTGGCCTTCCATATGCCTTGAGATCACTCATATTTGACCCTCCATTACCCCTTTGGAGTGCTATATAAGGAACCCCTTGGATACATTGAAGGAAGAGGAATTGAAGAGCAACAAAACTATAGTCAATTGTTGCCATAGCTTGCATATACTTGAGTTTGCATCCCTTTGTCCCTTTGAAGCACTTTTTGTTCTCCCCAAGCTTTCCTTTTCTTGTGATATTGCTATTGAGAGATGGAGGATTGAGGTGGTAGAGGCCTAGATGGAGGACTCGGTTTCTCTGGTTCGCAGACATGCTGACAGAGGCTGTCACTCGTGTAATCTATGATTTGATTAATATAAATTTATTTTTCTGTCCAATAATGTGCATTTGAATGAATATTGAATCCATGGATATGTTTAATTTCTTATACATTGTTGATTATATATGCTAGAGTAGATATAACACCATATTATATAGAATGCTTGTCTTGTTTGTTGTTGTTGAGAGAAAATTGCTAGTGCAAGCAGGATTGGAAAAAGCTCAACAGGGATCTACTTCAACTGTCTAGAATAAGGTATGATTCAAGGTCCCTTAGTGTTAGATGTTTGGTTTCTCTTGGATATTGGGATAGGATTGATTTCACATGTCTAGCTGTCTGTTGTGGTACACCCCAAGCCATAGGAAGTTTATCTCCATAACAGAATTGGCGACCATACTAGGGAAATTCCTAGTTGTTTCTCTTTGGGGGTTTTTGGTATTCAATGTACTTGAATTGCTCTGATTTCTCTGTTTTCGTGTCGGTTCTGGGGGCATGTTTTTCTAGTAGGGTCTTGAAGGAGTAAATTTTGTATTAGCTTGTCTGTTTTCCTTATTTTTCTTCCTTTTTCTTCCTGTACACGGGTTTATCTTTCACAGTCGCGTACACATGTTTGTTTTCCTTGAACAGTCGCTTATGCACGTTGGTTTACTGAGAACAGTCGCGTATGCCTTGATTTTGAGCCTTAGTGGGAGGATTAAATGTTGCTGGGTGAGTTTGG
The DNA here is from genome assembly GCA_001517045.1 of Pseudotsuga menziesii. NCBI lineage: Eukaryota > Viridiplantae > Streptophyta > Pinopsida > Pinales > Pinaceae > Pseudotsuga > Pseudotsuga menziesii. The sequence goes on along the minus strand of LPNX010309699.1, from coordinate 188,176 downwards.
ATGATTGTTGAGTCTTCTTGGATGCTTCTAGAGTCTGTATACACCCTCTGTTTCTGACCAGAGACTGCTTTTAGTTTGATTTTTTCAAAATGTTCTTGTCATTCATTTTCTACTTTTTGTTTTGGGATTAGTGCATTAGGTCTCTTTTACCTTGGTGCTTTGCTTGGCTAGTGTTTGTGAGTGGTTGCAGAGTCTGAGGGTTGTAGAGTCATCTTTTTGCTTTCATATCTCATTTAATTCAAAAATACAAAAATATTTTTCTTTTTGCATACGTATGCATTGCTTTGCATTTTGCATTGGCACGGTACTTGCATTAGGTTTGCTTGGTGATTTATAGTCATATTTTCATATAGGAATGATTGCACTTACATTTGAAGGAAAAATCTTGCACTTCACGTAGTAGCATACCTTGTTCTTCATTCTACACATTGCATTTGCATTGCTTGTTAGGCGTGCATTTTACTTCTTGTTGTGTCATAACTTCATTGGTTGCCCGGCCATTTACCCTTTGAGTAATTTACAACTAAATAATATCAACGCTTAATAAAATGAATTACACTCTTTTTCTTTTTAGGGTGCATCAACAAGAATAGGTTTTAGGGTCTTGGAATAGTTCATTGTGAGTTAATTCTCCAAGATCACTAAAAAAAAAATTAGGTGTCCGTCTAGGTGACAATGTGAAACCCTTGGTATAATTAGTGTTTCTCAAGACACTCCTCTTACACGGGAGTTAAGCACGAGGCAGTGCATGCGATTGTGATTGGGATGGCCCTTGGTCACTTTCTGTGAGCACCATATATATTTCCAGGATTGTATTTGTATCTGGGGGCCTTTGAGGTATTGACTGGTGCACTCCTGGGGTACCAGTTGTGCTTTCAGGCTTTCGGCTTTGATACCCTTCCCATACTGTCGATCCTGCCTACGACTGTTCTCCTGAGCATTGGTTATATTAAGGTGACCTTAGTTTCCTTACCTAGGTTATCGAGGGGGTATTTCCAGAGGTTATTCTGCATGTTTCCTGGCCAGGTAGGGTCCAGACAACACAACTATTATATGCGTTGAAGATGAGGTCCACTATAGTTGGTTATGAATCTCTGCTTGTTGTGTATGGGAGTCTCAAGCCTCTCCTAGGTGAGACATACCTGCTTTATTCAGGAGCTCACTTATCCTACCCTTGGTTTGTTTGTTGTTTGGATTTATATTTTCTTAGGTATATGCTCTGTGCACGCTAGTTTGTTTAGGGTTGCTTATATAGATCAATTCTTTTATTTTTGTTGAGTCATTGTGGATTCGGGTGCGGCTCCCCATCGCTCTCGTCGTTTAGCAGTTCCTCTGCCTTCTACTTCTCCTCCTCCCTTGGGAGAGCGATCCAGATAGTTTGGGTGGACTAGTCATCACTTTTATTCACATAGAGCTCCTCACTATGATTCATCATGGGTTTGAGGTCCTGGAGCTTCCCCCTTCCCCACCTCCGGTGGTGGAAGTTGAACCTTTAAGCACATATGGGACTCCGCCTGAGTCTGGTCCTTATGGCGCTAGAACATCATAAGAAGATTTGTCATAGTTTCATGATTACATTAGCTCTGACCCCTGGTATTGGTTATACTATCTAGGTGAAGAGACCCAACATGCACCCACCAACACTAGCCACATTAGGTATGGCATGCATGATATTCCCGAGATCGGTCCGACTCCTCATGTCGAATCGGTTAGTGACCCTGGTACTGCTCTCGGGGGCACTTCCATTCCTTTCCATGTGGAGAGGGTTGGTAATAGTAGTCACATTGCACCATCCACTCCAACGGTGGAAATTTCTTCACACACAGAGCCTAGACCTAGTACTAGTGTTCCCATTTGGGGATCTCATCCGAGACATGTGAATATTGGGGTAACAAGCTATATTCCTTCACATACTCGATGGTATTCTCAACCCATTCCTTCAAATTACTTTTTGACGCATCCTCTTCCTAACTCTAGTGGTCCTTCAGGTTGGAGTTCTACTGTAAGCCATGTCCGTCCTACATCTGCTAACACCATAGTGTCACAAGTCCAAGTTCCTCCTTATGTGTCAGCATGTTATATACCTACTTATGGATCATCTCATGGAGTGTCTCATGGACCATCTCATGGAGTGTCTCATGGACCATCTCATGGAGATTCTTATATACCTACCTATGGACCATCTCATGGAACATCTTGTGGACCCTCTTATGGTCCAAGCTATGGAGCTTCCCATGGACCTTCTTATGGACCGTATTGCGGAAAAAACTATCAACCGTATGGTTATGGGTATCAAAAACCCGCTTACTTTTCTAACTATGGCTTTGTAGCACCTCATACTCAAGGTAATCCACATTACAATGCTTCCATGTAGCCCTTCATGGGTCATATGGGAGGAGGTTATTATCCCACTGGCCAAGGCCATGGTGTGTATAGAAATCACCCTTATCCAAAACAGTCCTATCAGGGAGAGTAGCATCGACTGGCTCACCCTAGGCTCCCTTTCCTTGCGATGTTGAACCTACCTAATTTATCGAGATTGACGAATGATCCTGTGTATCATGATCTGCCATGGTTGGCAGTCCCTACCAAGATTCCTTCAGACATTCCCAAGTTTGAAGATAGGGTTGGTGAAGAACCTGGTGAGCATGTCACAACCTTCCACCTTTTGTTCTCTTCTAATTCCTTAACCAATGATTTCGTCCGTTTGAGGCTATTTCAACGCACCCTCATGGGTCCTGCAACAAAATGGTATATAGAGTTACCAGGGGGGACCTATACTACGTTTGATGACCTTTCCATGAATTTTCTTAATCATTTTCCAGCTACCCATACATTACAACGTCGGTACTGAACTCTTTTCGACCTTCAGGAAAGACAAAGCCACACATATTTCGGATCATATTCAAGAGTGGAGTAGATGGACACGATTAATTAAATCCTTTATACCACCAGAGTTTCTTCTAGAGTGGTAATTCCTCAAGTCATTGTTACCTTATATCACGAAGGATGTTTCCACATTTGGAGTTCAAAATGAGGACTAAGTTATTTTTAGGGCTCAAGAGTTGGATTTGATCTATGCTCAGTCCAACCTCTTGTATGCGATTATCTCGAATGCTCCAAGATCCAATTTTGGCCCCAAGATTAAACTTGGGCCACATGCCGATGGTATTGTTGGATCCACAAATACTAGATCTGCAGACTCAGTTACGGAATGAGTGATCTAGTTATTGCTTAACCAACCTGCATCAGGACAAGCCACGGCTTTGTCTCACCCTACCCAATCAACGAGTGTGCCTTTAGTGCAATCATCGAACCTGAAAGGAAACCAACAGCTTGGAAGGAATAAAAAGAAAGGAAAAAAAGTCGTAAGGGTGGGAATAAAAATGAAAATGGTAATAATAATGACAAGAACATGAACAATGGTGGGGGGGACAAGTAGCCTAAGCGTAAGGTGAGGTGTCCTTGTAAGTTGTGTAAGGACGATCACCTCACTCACTTGTGCCCTCATATGGAGGACGCCTCAAAGTTCATAGCACATGGCTCAACTGTGTTTACTAATCCTTTACCTAATAATCAAAAGATGAACTCAAGGACCATGGATCCTGGCTGTGCATCTGGTGGAACTCCAAATCCGTCGGAAGCCACTAGTGGTCACGGTTCCATCAACATGGTGAATGCTACAAATGTTGTGACATGTGCAAAATACTATGGTTCATCACAATCTAACCTTGGGAAAGAACCTGCTCCACCCGAGAGCTAATCTTTGTGAAATGAAAATCCTATGGATAAGCCTGAATATCCACCTCACATTCCTAAGGGAGTATTGAAGTGCTCGGGGCACAATACTATTGCTCGAGCTGCCCAGAACTATTCAATTGTCGAGGATTTAGGCCAAACTCCTTATGTCCGCAGTAGAAGTGCTTTAGATTTGTCCTTCGCAAAGGAAGGCCTTGTTGTATGCTCCTGGGGTTGGTGATGATAACTCTTCTTCCATGATCAAATTTGAAACTCATGGAATCCAACCTTGCTTTCCTTACTACGTATCTCTTTTGATTCATGTAGATTGTCTCAACAACACCATTAACCCAAAAAATACCTCACTCATCTCTACATGGCCTACACCACCCAAGGCCACCCATGCACGACCCTCATTTCACCCCAGTGGACCCCCACACCCTCAAAAAGGCTTAAGAATGAGAAAAAGGGCTTAAAACCCCCGAAAAACAGCCTAAATAGTTCTCCTAGGGGCTAAAGCCTCCAAAAAGGGGCTAAAACCCCTCAAAGGAGCTAAAAACCCCAAAAGGAGCTAAAGATAGGGCAGAAGGGGCTAAAAGCCCCAAAAAAGATATAAATAGAGGGGTGGGGGTCACTCTCAAAACAATTCTCCCTTGCATACTATTATGCTGCCCGAGTGGATATCTTGAGACCTTTTGTCTCTCAAGCCACCCACACTCCCTCTCATCCTTCATCCCCTTTGAGCCATAGCTCCTCCATTTCCAAGGGAGGTGCTTCTCCAAGCTAGGGCATGGTGGCCCATCCCATCAAGAGAAGGTATAAATTGTTGTTTTGTATTGTTTATTTGATTTTATCTAATCCATTTTTTGTTTGCAGGTTTTTAACATGTTCTTGCAGGTTGTTGGAGTTAAACCCTAACCGTGTTTGCAGAGGGGTTTCCATCTCTTCTTTCTTTGTTGTTCTCTATTTCGTTTATGTTCATTTTCTGCATTCATCACCAGGAACCTATCCTTTCATCCTATAGATGGAAGGTAGTCATTCCTGCCTTGTAGCAAGGGAGAAATACCTGCTACAGATTTGGCGACCATACCAGGTCGATCCCACAGGATCCCTGGGTTTATTTTTTAAAATTTTAGTTTTTATTTCTGTTCTATTAACCTAGTTTAAATTTCTGTTAAATCTAGCTTAGATTCTAGTTTGTTTACATTTTTAGTTACTGCCGAGCCTCCACAAGGAAAATCAGAGTCCATTTGGCCACAGGACAGGTTACTGTCGGCCGGATCTGATTCGGGGTCAAAAAAATTTCTGTTTTCAGAGCAGGTCACTCTTATTGGGCCCAGAAAGTAGACTAGGTCGCTCATTTGGGCCTCACAGGTGTGACCAAGTCACCTATTTAGCCCTGAAAGGTGCGACCCCCTTCCAGAAGTCAGCTCGCTTCTGTCTGCAAAATCTGAGTGACCCCCTCGCCTGTTTCTGTAAAAATTTGGTGACCCCCTTGCCACATTTGACCCGAAAAGTGCGATCTGTCACTTAGAATTTGATTTTTTAATAGTTAAGGACTGTCAGTGCGGCTCAACCGCCTCTGTCCATCCAAATTGCTTCTATTTCTATTTTTATTTCTATTTATGTCCATTTCATTTACAGAACAAAGTGTAAACCAAAGTGTAAATTAATACTGAATGGGTTAATGAACATAGTTTGACTAAAAAGCCACTTAAAATCAACAATATTTCTTAAACCTTCCTCCTCTACCCAGTCATCACCCTTCGGGGTATTCTGGGATAAGATGAAGGGCACAACTCTTATAGTAATAGGAACTTGACCTAATATTGTTCGAAGCCACTAAAAATGGGTGACTTGGAAGGTAGAGGGGTAAGAGAAGGAGGGATTTTCACGACGCTCAGCATCCTCCCTGTTGACCAACCTTGCATCCAGAGGGTGACCTGTGGATCTACGGATGGGCTTAGTCCCATTGTGTTGAGATCCCAACACCTTCTCTTGGTTGAAGAAGAATATAGGTGTAAGGCAGTCACCTAGTTAGGCTATCACGATTCAAGATTACAAATGGTACATGACTAAAAAATTTCTGATTACTATTGACTTCTTTCAACCACAATATTATGAAATCTACGGAATATTCATAAACCATTTGCAGCCACCTTATAAGAGAAAAACAAAACACATACACACCATATAAATAAACCCAACTTAGTTCATGATGCTGAGTGAGCCAGTGAAATTTACAAATTTACACTAACAAAAAATCTGCAGTCTTTGAGGACATAAGTCCTTGACTGCCTTAACCGTGGGAAGTACTTGGGCCCAGCCCAGAAACTCATTGTGAGGAGTACCACGGGAACCCCAAAGTAGCTTTCCGCTGAGAGGAATTGCCAAGTGAAACGGGAAACGACCCCCACCGATTGGGTAGCACGCCCGTGAGGAAAAAGCCAAGTGCTGTCTTCTAGAAGCCTTGGTGGCTGAGTGACCACCTACAGCCAATAGGAAGCCATTAAAACCAGGGTCCAATAATCATTACCACCAGTTTGACATTCAAATTTAACACAATTGATCCCTCATGCTCTTCCTCACGCCTAAGAGGTGAACCACCACAATTCATGTCATTAAGCCGACATCGCCAAGACCATTCTCGATGACCTCCCACACCATCAGAAGGCCACATAGCCTCTGATTCAGATTCAGACCCATATCAGTTTGAACCAGACCTGCACATTGCACCATCAAGCCCCATGGCTGGTGCCAACTCGGATCCATTTTTTGGCATAGCAACTGCTAGTGGACCCATGTCCACACCACAAACTATCATCAACTACCCTGTAGGTGGCCCCAACATAGTTATGAAAACCGTTATAAGTCAGCTGCCACCACCCATATTGACCACCCAAGCTATCCCACCTTCAACACATGGGGTAGTGGCCCTTCCACCTACACTGTCCCTCCTATCATGCATGGGGGTAGTGGCCCTTCCACCCACACTATCCCTCCCACCACACTTGGGGGCACTGGCCCATCTACAATGGTGCCACAAGTACCCCCAGCTATGCAGATGCATTATGCACTCGCAAACCCCACCACCATGGCTGCCCCATATCACATTAACCTGGGGTCAAACCTTCCTTTCATGGCACATCTCAACTTGCCTGATTTGGCTCGGTTAACAAATGACCTTATCCGCCATCGAAATTTTTGGCATCCCATGCCAATCAAACTTCCCTTAGACATTCCCAAGTTTTAAGGGAAGGCAGGGGAGTGCCCCCAAAACCACATCATGATGTTTCATCTATGGTGCTCATCAAACATCATTGTAGATGATTTGATCAGGCTAATACTATTCCAACGCACCCTCATAGGTGCTGTAGCTAAGTGGTACATTGAGCTACCACAAGCCAAGTACCCAGATTTCAACTCCCTGGCTTTCATGTTCCTGCAATATTTCCAACTCCCCATCAGATATGATGAAGGGGTGGAGATCTTGTTATCTTGTTGCCAAAATACTACGACCCACATAACCGACCACATCCATGAGTGGCGGAGACGCCGTAGTCTGTGTAACATCCAACTTGATGACAGGATCTTCCTGGATTGGTTCCTCAAAACCTTGATCCCACCTATAGCAAAGGATGTCGCATCCGAACATCCCCAATCTGAAGAAGAAGCCATCTTGAAAGCCTAGCAGTTCGATCTGATTTATGCATAGTCTGGGTACCTTTACACTATCATTCCAGATGCTCCTTGTGTGGGTACCTCCTATCGAGATGCACCGGGGGCATCCCATGCTGCAGATGGAATCATAGGCTCGGTCTCCCACCAACCACAGCACCATCTGACACCACCTGAAATACCACCACAACCAAGCAACACTGCTAGTGTTGCCTACCAAAACCAAACTCTGGACTATGCAAGAATGGTGTTCTAGTCCGGAGCCATGACTTCTTACGCACAACCTGCACCACTGTAGTAGGCTCAGGCCTTGGCTTGGCCAACACGGCAATACGTGGGGCAAATGCCCACATTTGTGGCACTGCCACCCACCCAAATGTACTATGCACCACCAGTGCAAGCGGTTTAAGCCCCCGCCCCTGCTCCACCTGCTCCGTTGGGACAGGTGTTTGCACAACAAAACTATCCCAACCAGCCAACCCACAATAACCAACAAGGGCAAGCCAGAAATAACTGACCCCAGAACCAAGGAAACAATCAACCATAGGGAGGCAGTCTACAACCAAATCCTCCCAATAATGCCACGACAAATCGGCCAGCCCAAAATCCTCCACAAACAAATGCACCGAGATGCAACACCCCATTTCATACAAACCAACCATGCACACTCTGTGAGGTCTATGGGCACTACACATTCAAGTGTCCCTTCATGGGTCACACTAAGCAAGCCATTAGGAGTGAGGTTCAACATGCCACCAACACAACGGACCAAGCCCAACCCAACCCGACGCCACAAGGACCTCCTCCTATGGTGCTCCAAAACCCATTACTAGTCCAAGAATTGGTGGCAACCGCACCTCCTCCCCAACCCGATCCCAACGCTCCGGGGGCACCTCCCATGGATGAAATAGGTGTCCACCACCTGCTAGCTATGACAACTGAAGAGGTCAATCTACAAACCAGACAAAATCAGTACAGAACCAACACCAAACCCGTTGACACATCAGCGACATCTATGTCCAAAATGGTCGATGCACCTCTTCAGTTACGCCCTTTCCCGCTCTGCCCCATACGTCAGGTTGCCAATATCACCACAGCTAGATCTGCTGTCAGCTATAGCATTGTAGATGATTTGGACCAAACACCTACAGCCATGTCTGCTCTTGAGATACTGAAAAATTTCCCAATGCAGCGGAAAGCCTTACTAGCCGCCCTTGGGGCCATAGACCCCTCTGACTCCAAGTTGATCACATTCGACATGGAGAATGGAGAACCGCGCATGCCATCAACCATTTCCTTTCAAATCCTAGTGTCTATCCAGAATTTGGTTGTGCATTGGTGCATAGTGGTTGAGGGGGAATCTATGTGCGTTATGTCTACCCTAGTCTGGAAGACACTTGGATCCCCAATTCTACAACCATCCTGCACAACTCTGCAGGCTTATGATGGCCATCCCACTAAAGTCCAAGGAATCCTCCCCCATGTCCCCATCACATTAGCCGAGAAGAAAGTTCTGATTGACATAGAGGTTGTCAACGCTCAATTGGACTATAACCTTCTCCTTGAAATAATTTATATGTATGCCATGAGAGATTTCGCATCAACTGTCTTCCGTCTCATGATGCTCCCCCACAAAGGGAAAATCATGACGGTTGACCAACTGAATTATCATGATCCACAAGGGCTAATGGCACCCACCAACGTTATCCCTATGATCAACACCATTGATTCGCAAGGGATGACCACACACTCCAATGTTATCCCTGTGGTCAACACCATGGTTGACAACATACCAGCCTCTCCATAGTTGAATGTGGGACCTGGTTTGTTTGCCGATACCACCATGATAGCTCCTTTAACCTTAGTATCACCACCACCGACACCAAGTGAGACTACAGACTTATGCATGCTCTCATCCAGCACCGCTGCACCCAAACAAAAACCGCAGCCGTAGCCCCAACCGCATCCACAACACCGTCCGCAGCTGCGACATCAACAGCAACTGCAACATCATCTGCAGTCACAGCATTATGCGTAGTCACAACCACAACCTAATCCCCACATACAACCATCAGGGAGTTATCTGGGCTCCTAAACAACCATCAGGGAGTTATTCCGGTGTCATGAGCAAGCCAGTAATGGCCACCCTAAGCCTACCCAACTTTACATTGGGAATTCTCGTGTGGTATCTTGATCCACCAGCTCAACCACCAATTCCCTAGGTAGTCTTAACCCCCATGCAACCCATTGTGGTCGAGTCTCACCCTCCACCCGGCCCACAAAAACCAACCATCACACCCACACCCGCACCGCCCCACCCAAAAAGGGCCAGGGGCAAGAATGCAAAAGCTACCGTAGAGCCTTGACAAATCCCTCCTTGCGTCGTCTCCAAAGAACAGGGCCATCCAACTCAGAACTGCCCTAAGATTCCAATGATTTGTGTGCATTTGGATACCATGGATACAACTGAAAACCTCCCCATGGTTGAACTTCCAACCATGCCAATAGTGAGGAACAAGTCATTGAGAACAAATCATGCCGGCGCCCTTTGCGGATTATATGGACACTATTCTCACCGCTATCAAGACTTTCCTGAGTTCCAAATGGCTTGAGCTGACCTCTATCAACATTCCCTTGAATATGTGATCATCCTGATCGAAGAAGTTCACCCCTCACCTCCTTCTTCAGACACCATGTCCATTTACATGATGTCCAGCACAACCAACCCTATTGTCTCCACCACCAATGACGGTCCATCAGACCTATCTCTTCATTGCTTCCACAATGATGAGGATATACTTGAATCCTTAACCGTCATGGAATACCCATGGGATGACATGCACCATCGATCGTTCTTCCTCCCCAAATATCTTGTGTCACAGTCAGATTGGTTTTCTATTGAAACCAAAGATTTCATTCATGGGATAGTCGACTGGTTGAAAAACCCCATTCTGACACCAGATGCCTTCGAAGAAGGAAACATGGCCAATATATCACCAACCATCAAAGTCAACATCTCAACCAATCCTGAGGTTGTTGAATAAATCATGATGGGGGCATCCTGCTCCCCGGAAGAAGTCGCTGCCGATAAATCTCTCTTCCAAGAATTCTGTGACATCTTTGCCTGGTCTTACACTGAAATGCCCAGGTTGGATCCATCCATCATGGAACACCACATCGACACATGGCCCGATGTGGCCCCCTTATGCCAAAAGCAATGGCCCATCCATCCTTCCAAAGTGGCCATGGTCAAAGCCGAGATAGAGAAGTTGCGCATAGCCGACTTCATTTACCCCATTGCCTACACCACTTGGGTTTCTAATCCTGTTCCTGTGAATAAAAAATGGGTACCATCCGCGTTTGCATAGAATTTCGCGATATCAATGGGGCATGTCCTAAAGACAACTTCCCAATACCCTTCATCGATCAGATTATCAATGCATGCGCCGGGCATGAGGCCTTTTCCTTCATGGATGGATTTTCTAGATATAACTAAATCTATATCCAGAAAGAAGATCGTTACAAGACTGCATTCACAACACCGTGGGGCACATTTGCATATCGAGTCATTCCCTTTGCCCTGAAAGATGCTGGAGCCACCTTCTAGCTTGCCATGACATATTGTTTCCCCGACCTAATTCACATCATCTTGGTCTACCTGGACGACCTTACCGCTTGATCACCAAAACAAGCACAACATATAGATGACTTGTGGCAAGTCTTTTTACGTTTCCACAAGTACAAAATTCACCTAAATCCCCTCAAGTGGATTTTATGTGTCCTAGTAGGTCGTCTACTCAGATTCATCATATCCCACAAAGGGATAACGGTAGACCCCCTCAAAGTTTAGTCTATCCTTGATCTTCCTACCCCGAAAACTTGGCACCAACTACAGAGCCTCCAAGGCAAGGCCAACTTCCTTCTCCGCTTTGTATGAGAGTATGCAACAAAAGCTTACGGATTCATTCACCTGCTCCACACAAAAATCCCCTTTGTTTGGGATCAGCAAGCACAGGAATCGTTTGATGCACTCAAGAAAGCCCTGGCTTCTGCACCATTACTCTCAGCACTAGAATTCAGTCGAGACTTCATTCTCTATGTGTCGACCTTGGACAATGCCATCGCTGGAGTCTTGGTCCAAAAAGATGATGCTCGCCATGAGAACGTGATTTACTACATCAGTCAAAAGCTAACAGGACCCCCACTACGATATTCACCCAAGGAGAAATTGGCCCTCGCTGTCGTTTTCTCGACTCAGAAGTTGTGGCACTACATCATCGCAAACCATACTCGTGTGGTGGCTGATTCAAACCCAATGCGGTACCTCTTAAGCCGCCACCTTCTACAAGGTCGAGCAGTTAAGTGGGTAGTTGTCCTCTAAGAATTCGACTTAGAATTCATTTCCCCAAAAAGTACAAATGCACTCATGCTGGTCATGCACATGACCGATCTGCCACCATTAACCACATGATCACCCCCCAAGGATGGTCTCCCTGATGATTTCCTATTTGTCATATCCACAAAAGACCCATGGTATGGGGACATCCTTCTTTATTTACGAACACAGAAGTTTGCAGCGCACTTAAATCGTGAGGATAGGTGATGCCTTTGAAATCAAGCCATTCACCACTTGTTGATTAGAGATGTTTTATATCATCGGGGCATCGATACCATCCTAAGTCATTGCCTCACCCGTGACTAGGCTAAGACTCAACGACTGTCATAGTGGAGCTTGTGGTGGCCACCTTTCAGGTCTGGGAACCGCCTAGAAGATTTTACATGCCAGCTACTTCTGGCCTTCCATCTTTGCTGATTGGATAGAGGCAATCAAGCATTGTCGCAGCTGTCACCTCTTTTCCCCAAAAGCAAGAACCCCTCCAGCACCATTACACTCGTAGTCATAGTTGGGCCCTTCTGCAAATGGGCAATCGACTTCATGACAATCAACCCTGTCTCGGCCAATGGCCATAAATACATCATTATGGTAGTTGATTACTTCACTAAGTTGGCCGAGGCCATGCCCACATTTGATTGCAAAAGTGAAATAGCAGCACGCTTCTTCTTCAACCATGTTATTTCATGATTTGGTGTTCCTAAAGAATTGGTCTCAGACCATGGAACACACTTTCAAGATGCTGTTTGGGCTGAGCTGTCAACCATGTTGAAATTTTAACACTAGTACTCATCTTCCTACTACCCCCAGGGAAACGACCAAGTTGAAGTAGTCAACAAAATCATCAAAACAATTCTCCAAAGGATGGTGGGAAACCATAAAACCAACTGGCATCACATGCTATTTGTTGTAATCTCACAGATCACATAAGGTTACCAATAATACATACTAAAATAGACATACATAACAGAGACAAGAGATAAGAACAAGTAGACAGAATAACATATTATATTAACATGAGAGGGTCCATACAATACAAAGAACTGAACCGAGTTCTCTTCTGGCTCAACAGCCTAACATATATGAATTACAAATAGTTACAAATAACTACCTGTCGGTTCACTCAACCGACACGACCTTAGGTGGCTGACCTAATCTCTAATTAGTCGGCTATCGTTCAAGTCGGCTTACCGACTCGCTCCTCCAACATCTCCCCCATGAAACAAAACATTTCTTCATCCTGGAGAAACAGGGAGGTACCCAAAATTTCTTTGTCCATCTAAGTAGTCATTCTTTGTGCTTGATCTTCATGGGCTGTGAAGTCTGATGGTTGGTGTTTTTTGTACATAGACTTCGACAATTGCTTCAGCTATCACTGGCAGTTGATGTTGGAAATCCGTCCAACTCTGCAAAATTTTCTGTATGTCAATGGTTAGTGTAGTCAGACTTAATAAGATCGACATTTTCTATGGTATGGAAACTTCCGCTATTTTTTCCATGTCAGGACCCATAGGCTGGTCCTTTTTCTCCACTATCTCTAGTAGTCTTTTCATTTGTGGGCAGATGATGTCTACTTTTTCCAGGTTTGGAATGGCTTGTTGCAACCACTGATGTGCTTCTCGCTCGAGCTTCTGTAGTTTGGCTGTTTCAAGCACTATTTGATATTCAATTGTGCTTCTAAGTGCTACGTCAGTGCTTTTCCTTTTCTCAAGCACTTGGATCTCCTGTCGGGTCTTCCTGGTTTGCTGATAGACTCACCCATAGTAAGCAGGACAGTCTCACAGTATTTCTTATGTGATGACAGACTCCTCCATGTGATATTGCAACACCTTGTATGCTTCTGAAAAGGTTGTGTGCTACTCCATCAATAGTCGAACAGTTTCTTCTTTCTGCTCCTCTTTTGTGTCCTGAATTTGTGTCTGCAGCACCGACACCATGCTCTCATACAGCTGATAATCTCTTTCTAGTGGTTTGTCAGTGTCAACCTCTGTTAGTCTTGGTATTACTAATTGTACAAGGTTTCTACATTTGTTGAGGAACTCGACTTGTTATTTTTCATTGTTGTCAAGCTCCTTATGTCTTTGCTGGCTCCTTGTCTTTGCTTCGACTGCTAGGGTTTCCAGTAGTTGTCCTAGCTCTACATCTCTCAACTTGGTTGCATCGACTACAGTGGTTGACCCAAGTTGACTGATATGGACCATTGTCATCTGTTCACGATGATCCTTCTTCTTTTTCTCCTTCTTCTTCTTGTGGTTGTGTGTCTCTGTTTGTTGTGGCACCTGTGTACCTGTAAGAGTCAAAAATGGATTTTCTATTTGTGGGGCAACAGTGATGGATGTTATTTCTGGTTGGGGTGGTGGGATGATTGCAAAATATAGTTGTGCCTCTAATTAGTTGGATGCAGAGGGTCCAGAAGTGGATGCAGTTGTCGCTAATAGTTGCGGTGGAGGTGGTTCTGGTGCAACTAGTTGAATTAAGGGTTCTGAGTTGGGAGGTGGTGGTAATGGGGTTGGTGAATAGTTGGGTGTAATTGGGTTAGTGGAAGTGTGGTAGAGTGGTGGATTGTTGATCTGAGGGGGCGAATCTAGGTCAGACAACATTTGGTCGATTTCTTGACTTATGTCCTCCATGTTTTCTCCTTCCTCATCTTTGGTCAGTTCAGGGGCCGGTGGGTGGGGTTTAGGGTTGGTCGGAGTGATAGATGTGATCCGACGTGCGACAACTTTAGCTTCTTTGTCAAGGTTTCTCTCAAAGTTCAAAGTCACAGTTGCAAAACTCTTTAGCCTCTGGAGTACTTGGCCAGGTTGTCTAGATCCATCAGCTTCAAACAAAGGGGCTTTGGTAGAGAGTTTTTGTATCGTGGTGAATATTTCAGGCATTTTTTCAATGTATGCCCGGAGGTCTCTGTCACGGTTGTATTTTTCCTTCACAGCCTTCGACATAACATTCTTGCATAAGTCCAGTGGACTCACTGAAAGGTGTTGAGGTATTATCTCCTCTGTTATTTTTGTCGGAGACAGAGGTGGGGATGTAGACACAAGATCCACAACATTTTCAGCCACTGAAGTGTTTGTGCTCTTCGCCTTCTTTGGTTGACCTTGTTGTGCCCCTAACTCGACAAATTTTTGAAATTGGGTCTCCACCGGCAGTTTGTTTGCTGCGGCATCCTCTATTATGTCGAGGGTCGTAGCTACCAGTTCCTCCTCATCCTCTGAAGACTCTGCAATGATAAGCCTGTGCTTACCTTTCCCTTGCTCTTGTTCCTATATTTTCTTTCTTTTTCTTGAGGCTGCTATCTCCTTCGACAATCTGGTTATATTGTCCTTGGTGAGAGCATACTATGGATTTTCAGTTTCTATTTCTCCCCTTGGGTCTTGGGTCGGGATGAGACTTTCTTCAGCCGGATTGGTTACCTGCTGTTCTGTGTGTGTCTCTTTCCTTTGTGCTGTCAGAGGCTTGATTATGATTTGTTGTCGGCCAGTTCCTTCAACTGGTGTCTCCTCTGACACAAAGGTACTGATGTATAAGTTAAGCTCATAATCCTCCTCCTTCTCCTGGTCTGTCAACGGCTCGTCTATCAAGAAGTCTGTTTCCTTTGCTCTTGCTGGTATTGACACTTTTGTTCTAGCCTATCGAGATAGCTCCTGAAATATTTCTTCCACTGTTAGGTAGTATTCGAGGCTCTTTGCATTTTTTTTGGCACTGGGCTTATCACACATCCACAAAAACCGCAACCGGTTTCACCCCTTTCCGCCTAGTACACGTCATTGAATCAGTACTCCCTAGAGAGTGCCAAATCCCATCCCTCCGCCTCATGGTAGAACTCCTTCCTGATACTTCTCCTTTAGAAGAGCGAATCCTCCAACTTGAGAAAACCATAGAAGACTGTCGAGCTTCCCTTCTAGCCATCGAAGCGGCAAAAACACGGTCAAAGGCCCACTATGACTCCCATGTCCACCCTCGCACCTTCAGCGAAGGCAATATGGTTCTAGTCTATGACCAACCCAACGAAAAGTTGGGAAAAGGAAAGTTCGAGTCAATGTGGTATGGCCCATACGTCATCTACCGTTGCCTCGGAAAAGATGCATACACCCTTATTGACTCTGATGGACAACTCTTGGAGAACCCTCGCAATGGGCTCTACCTCAAGATATTTTACGCTTAATATCACCAATGAGTCGCTTCATTTTATTTTCTTGTTTTTCAACATTTTTAGCACAAGTCAGCGGCAACACCATTAGCTGCTAATCCAAAGTCACCCAGAACTGGTTCGAGACACCTCTCACACCTTTGGGTTCAAATTGAGATCATCATCTCATGTTTAACAAACAAATTTTGGGACCTCTTCCAGGAAGTTACCTCGATTTACGAGCCACAACATGGCGATGCAAGTGTCTGCGGACCTATTTTTGCATCACTCTTTCCTACCACTACTCATGTGGGTTTTCGGGCCACCGCTCGTTAAGGAACATCATTTTTATTGTAGCATATAGCCGTCTACTTCGTCCATCGCACCTTATGCGGATCTCCGGACCATTGTCCAGAAGACGAATTATTTCTTTTGCATGTCTTTGGTGTATAAATGCCTCCAGACTTGCACTCACATCACATGTAGTCAAGTCCTCCCACCACAAATCACACATAGCTCTCCTGAGCTCTATTCAAGAGCCACCTTGGTTTACGTGCCTCTACCGTACCGACTCGCATGCCTCTGCCGCGATCTATCCCGTACATGTATTGGTATGTTTGAGAGCCACCTACTCTGTCCATATTGCATAGATGACCTTTGGACCACTGTCCATCGTCCTGACATGGGGCACCACATGTGCCACCGGAATTGGTTAACCATATTAGAGTTTCGTTTAAGCTCTTTTCTGACTCCTAAAAAAATGAAAAGATTGCCGAGCGCAGCTGCTTCCTTTCCCACTCATTAAAGTATAGGAAAGGGTGTCTACATCATCTCATTTATCTCCTTTTGCAGACTATGTTGACCATAAAATGAAAAAGACCACCTTGGAATATTCAAGCCAAGACCATTCCCCTCTGCATACTTTTATGCTTTCTCGGGTAGAGGGGCCAAACTTTACGAAAAATCTCACCATGGGTTGTCGTTAAGCTCTTTTCTAGCCTTCTCATAAAGAAAAGATTGCCGAGAAAACTTGGTTTCATTCATGCTCGTAAAAGTATCTGAATGACTGTCCAGTCAGTATAGGTTTAACCTTTTCTGACCTGATTGGACTACCAACGGTAAAGAAGTCTCTCATCCCCTAAAGGATGGGCAAGCTCTCCTATGTATAATATTATCCTTTTTTGGGCATAGGAGACTACCAATAAAAAATATCCCCCACTTGAGTCTTCTTCGTGCTTTCAGACTCTCTAAAATTGAAAGCAACATCGAGCATTTACTTTCTCGGGCTCGCTAGAAATCCACGAGATTGTACCACAACGGTGTCTCTAGACACCACCCCACAGATAATAGTTTGGCAACATTCCCACTTTTGGTTGCCTTTATTCAGAGTACTATGTAATGTGTCTTCCTTGGATCTGATCAATACCAAAAGTATCTACCTCCCCCAAGTATTTCCCATCTGCAGTGACATTCTCGGTATTACAGCTATGATCCCATTCCCATGAGTCAGTTTCATTCGCTGCCTGGTATGCCTTGCTATCATACTCTGAACAAAGGAAGTTTGAGCCTACTACACTCCCCCTGCCGTTGTTCAACTCTTTCCTCCCCCCCCCATTCAGTGGGTTAGTCTGCAGATTGTCTCACCCCTTTCGGTTATCTCCCTCGCGCTTCTGGTCAAGGAAACACCATTGCCTTGACTAGGGGCAAGTCTCCCTCTGTCGATGACAACAAACATATTCCATAGGATAGACTCAGAGGTCCATGTATCTTGGTTTCATTAACCTCATTGATGAGTTCCTTGGACCACTTGAGAGGAGTCCTTAGTGCCTCTCGGGATGGTTGTTTCTCACATGCTCGACTCCAACTACATCATCGCACCGTTGAGATTCGTACAGGGTATTGGTCCGTGCAGTATTTGGTCGAAGACCCCGGATGTCACCTGCCTCTAGCACATTGATGAGTCGATTCGAGGGACCTAAACATGTTATGTCCCTTATGATTTCTGGGTTTTGTTTGAGACAGTGTTCAAAAGCCCCAGCAATGCTTCTATATAGATTTATGATTGATGCAACATACTTGTACCACATAGAATTTGACTCTCCATCAGTGAGTCCATACAGCTATGTACCATTCCATATCTAGCAAGCTATTAGTCATGAAGATATAACATTCCATGAGAATGCCACAGGTCCAATGTAGCAGTTCTTGAGATCAGTATTGTATTCAACCTCTTAGTGAGGCAACCACTATGTATCATCAGTTGTATATGATCAACTCTTGTATTATAGAGCATAGATCACATTATTCTTTTGACATTGTTACAAGCATGGGGATTCCCGCCTCATCCATATACATGTCACACATTATTTGTATCTCACCCATTGATGGGAACCATATTAATACAAAAACCAAAAGCCACCATGCCCTAGTCCAAGAAGGACCACCTCTCCACAGAAAATCCTATGATGGCCGTCGACCATACGATGAGATCCTACCCTCACACATTAGGGGGCAATCTGTTAACCCAAAAAATCCCTCACTCAACTCTACATGGCCTACACCACCCAAGGACACCCATGCATGACCCTTATTTCACACCATTGGACCTCCACACCCTAAAAAAGGCTTAAGAATGAGCAAAAGGGCTTAAAAACCCCAAAAAGAGCCTAAATAGTTCTCCTAGCGGCTAAAGCCTCCAAAAAGGGGCTAAAACCCCTCAAAGGAGCTAAAAACCCCAAAAGGAGCTAAAGATAGGGTGGAAGGAGCTAAAATCCCCAAAAAGGGGCTAAAGCCCCAACCAGGGGCTTAAAACCCTATAAAGCCCCAAAAAAGCTATAAATAGAGGGGTGGGGGTCACTCTCAAAACACTTCTCCCTTGCATATTGTTATGTTTCCCAAGTGGATGCCTTGAGACCCTTTGTCTCTCAAGCCACCCACACTCCCTCTCATCCTTCATCCCCTTTGAGCCATAGCTCCCCCATTGCCAAGAGAGGTGCTTCTCCAAGCTAGGGCATGGTGGCCCATTCCATCAAGAGAAGGTATAACTTGTTGTTTTGTTTTGTTTATTTGATTTTATCTAATCCATTGTTTGTTTGCAGGTTTCTAACATGTTCTTGCGGGTTGTTGGAGATAAATCCTAACCGTGTTTGCTGTTCTTCTTTCTTTGTTGTTCTCTATTTCGTTTATGTTCATTTTCTACATTCATCACCAGGAACCTATCCTTCCCTCCTATAGACAGAAGGTAGCGATTCCTGCCCTGTAGCAAGGGAGAAATCCTTGCTACAAACACCATCATGCGTACTATGATTGATGAAGGCGCTGCCGCTTCTGTGATGTCTTTAGCTTTTTGTAAGGGCTTAGGTTCTCCCACATTGTCTCAGTCTGCCAACATGTTGATTGCTTTTGATGGACAATCGTTTTAGCCACATGGTATACTTCCTTATCTAGAGGTTCAATTGGAAGGGAAGACTGTTGCGATCGAGGTCGAGGTGGTTGATGCGCCCCTTGACTACAATCTTTTGCTGGGTAGGAACTGGATGTACAATATGCAAGCTGTAGCTTCTTCTCTATTCCGAGTGGTTTGTTTTCCATTGAATGGGAATATCGTTAATATTGATAAAAAAATATTTCCAAAATCTGAGTGTAAACGCATCACTGGGAGCTTCTATCCCTATTATCAATCATTCTCAGCTGAAAACTGAGAATGTGGGTGTGGGTATGTATCCTTCTCTCATGGGAACCTTTAGCCATCCTATGCCCATTCTTATGATTGGGTCTAGTCTTGGTGGGGCTTCGACCTTGTCGAATTCGGTATTCTTTCGCACTTCTCATATGGATGATCCTTGGATATTTCCTTCACAGAGTACTTTGAGTATACCCATTGAGATAGATATGATGTTTCCTGCAACATTGGTGGCATATCGAGTGAATCTTGACCATATTGTAGAGCCTAGTCCTTCCTCTTCACGTACGAAGGAGGAGGACCCTTATGTGCTACTTGCATGGGCAGTAGAGTCATCTCACTCTCAAGACTGCCTTGATGATATTTTTCTATATGATGAAGCTATTCTTGAGGTTATGTCTGGGATATAACAACCTTAGGAAGAGTTGCACCATAGATCATATTTCCTTCCTAAGCTCGATCATTTAGAGTGTGATGAAATTAGGGAAATTCTAAGCGAGAAAGTTGGTAGCCCCGTGGTCCCATTAATCTCTCCTAGTCAAATTGCTGAGGGGAACATGGATAACCTATCACCAACGATTCCTATCAACATTTCTCGTGATCCTGGTAAGATTGAGAATGTTTACATTGGGGCAGATTATTCCCCCGATGAGATTAAAGAGTATACCGATATTTTTAAGGAGTTTCATGATGTAAATTCTTGGTCATATGAAGAAATTCCAGGTATAGACCCTCGTATTGTCGAACACAAAATCAAAACCTATCCGGATGAAAAATCGGTTTGACAACGTTTGTGTGCTGTGAATCCTAGGAAAGCACTCGCCATTAAAGCAGAGATAGAGAAACTGCTCAAAGATGGTTTTATCTATCCTGTCCCTTGACGAAGTGGGTTTCAAATCCTATTACGATGGATAGGAAATAGGGAACGATCCAAATATGCACTGATTTCCGTCATTTAAATTGAGCCTGTCCTAAAGATAATTTCCCTACACCATTTATTGATCAAATTTTGGATGAGTGTGTAGGAAGTGAGGTATTTTCTTTTATGGATGGCTTTTCTAGATATAATCAGATACAAATTAAACCCTAGGATCAACATAAGACTGGATTTATTTGTCCTTGGGGAACTTTTGCATATCGGAAGATGCCCTTTGGCCTTAAAAATGCCAGAGCTACGTTTTAGTGGGCCATGACCTTGATCTTTCACGACCTTAAAAATATTTTTGAAGTGTATTTGGATGATCTAGCTGGTCACTCTCATTTGAGAGTGTGTCATCCTTATCATTTGCGATTAGTGTTCGAAATATGTCATCATTATTAAGTTTGTTTAAATCCTCATAAGTGCATATTTTGTGTGAAGGTTGGTCATTTAATAGGATTCATCGTATCTAGGGAGGGTATTAGAGTCGATCCCTTGAAGGTTGAGGCAATACTTCAATTGTCTCCCCTACGTAACATTCGACATATTCAATGTTTACGAGCAATGGAGAGCTTCTTGTGAAGGTTCGTGGTTAATTTTTCCAACTTGACTAAAGGATTCATGCGTTTGTTGAAGAATGACACCCCTTTTTATTGGGATGAGCAAGCCCAAGAGTCTTTCGATGCCTTGAATAAATCCTTAGCAATGGCCCCCATGCTTAGTCCACTAGACTATAGCCGTGACTTTTTTATTTATGTGGCCACATCTTAGGAGATGGTTGGTATGGTATTGGTTCAAGAGGATGAGGAGCTCCATGAACATGTCATGTATTATTTGAACCGAAACCTTATTTATGTGGAACTTCATTATTCCCATGTTGAGAAGCTAGCATTAGCCAACGTTTATGCGGTTCAGCGTTTGAGGCATTACATCCTCCTTCTCTAAACTTTGTTTGTAGCTCACATCAATCCATTTCAGTTCGTCCTCACTAGAAGGATGATTGGGGGAAAGTATAATAAATGGATTGTGATTTTGCAAGAGTTTGATCTCGAGTTTGTTTCGGTGAAATCGAATAAATCATTAATCTTTGCTGAGCTCATATCATATTTCCCAATTTTGGATGAAGAGGAGGTTTATGAGAATCCTTTTGTTGATGAACATATATTCCTCATCTTGACTGTGGACCCTTGGTATGGGGATATTATTGTGTATTTGAAAACATTGAGGTCCCTACTCACCTCTCACGGGATAAGCGGCAATGACTATGTCACGTAGCGAAGAACTACCTCATAGTGGATGATAATTTGTATTGCTGTGGGGTTGATTCCATTTTATGACGTTGTTTAACTCATAATGAGGCTAAGGTCATGCTTAATGATTTCCAAGGAGGGGCGTGTGGTGGTCATTTATCTGGGATTTATACAGCCCAAAAAATCCTAAGAGCAGGCTATTTTTTGCCATCCATATTTAAATATTGCGTTAATGCGGTCAAGAAGTGCCACCCTTACCAGGTGTTTGCACGTAATATGTGCTTGCATGCCGTCTGTTATAGCGGATTTCACCACTCTAGGTGAATCACACTTTGTATGGCCTTCCCCTGTCCCGCTGCAAACTCATTAGATCCTATGGACCACTTTTTGTCCTTTGATGTTTCCTTGATCATCCCCACAAACATATGAAAAATGATATACGCGGGTTTTAAACCTATAACTGCGTACATACGTGGGTTTGACCCATATAACCGCATACATCGGGATGTGTGCATAATCCAAATTCTTTTGGAGTTTTCCTTGACATGGATCTGACTCATTTGACTCCTGGTTTTCCATATGCCTTGAGATCGCTCGGATTCAACCTTTCATTATCCCTTTGAAAGCTATATAAGGAACCCCCTGGTACATTGAAGGCATAAGAGAGAATTGAAAGCAAAGAAACTATAGTCCATTGTTGCCAGAACTTATGCTTGAGTCTACATCCCTTTGTCCCTTGGAGCACTTTGGTGTTCTTCCCAAGCTTTCCTTTTGCTTGTGAGCTTGCTATCGAGAGATGGAGGATTGAAGTGGTGGAGGCCCAAGTGGGGGATTCAGTTTCTCCGGTTCACAGACGTGCCGTCAGAGGTTGTATCTATATTGTAATCTCTGATTTATATTAATAGAAATATCTTTTCCTGTCTAATGATGTGTATTTGAATGAATATTTTATCCATGGGATTATGTCAAATGCTTTTACATTATTGATTATATATGCTAGAATAGATCTAACACCATGATATATAGTATGCTTGTATTGTTTACTTGTTGTTGAGGAAGTAATATATCAATTCAAGCTGAAGATTGGAAAGCTCAACGGGGATCTACTTCAACCGTCCAAAATAAGGTATGAGGTCTAATCCTTTAGTGTTAGACATTTAATTTCTATTGCATATTGGAAAGGATTGATTTCTGGAGTCAAGCTGTCTATTGTGGTACCCCAAGCCATAGGAATTTCTCTTCGTAACAGAATTGGTGACTATATGCGTATATACATAGGTTTTTGGCCAAAAGTCGTGTACATATGCCTATATACACAGTTTTTTGGCCAAAAGTCACGTACATATGCCTATACATGCAGGTTTGTGGCCAAAAGTCGTGTATATACGTAGATGTTCTTTAAAAGTAGCAGGTTTTGATGTTATGGGAAGTTGCTGGGTGGGTTGTGAGTGTGGTTGGGTCTTCCTTGGGTCTGATGTTGTCTGTTGGATGCTTCTTTTGTGACCAGAGACTGCTTTTTCATTGATTTTTCTTTGAAAGTAGTTTTAGTCATTTTTCCTTTTTGTTTTTCCATTAGTGCATTACTCTTTTTGTCTTGGTGTCTTGCTGGGCTTGTATTTTATACTTGCTGCAGAGACTGAGAGTTTTAGATGACTTTTATTGCATTTTTCATTCTTTTATATTGAAAAATACAAAGTAGTTGCACTCTTAGTTTCATCTTAGATATGGATTTGAGGAGGTACTTGCATTGGATTGAC
This sequence comes from Pseudotsuga menziesii, assembly GCA_001517045.1. Taxonomy (NCBI): domain Eukaryota; kingdom Viridiplantae; phylum Streptophyta; class Pinopsida; order Pinales; family Pinaceae; genus Pseudotsuga; species Pseudotsuga menziesii. The sequence goes on along the minus strand of LPNX010309699.1, from coordinate 164,630 downwards.
CCGTTCGTGCCGATCTCAGGTATCATGTCTAAACTGGCATATAGGTTAGGTTCACCACCGTTTGCATTTTGCATGACCTTATGACCATATCACCATGTCCTTAGGTACGAACCCACTCTATTATGTCACAAAACCTTCTTGCTGCTTTAGAAGTGGCATGATACGAGTGGTAGAGCTTCACCTTACATGGGTACCCTAGTTAGAGCCTTATTTTCATTTGATGCCCATACTGACATTTTCTCCTTTAGGGTGTGGGAGTCCGTTGTATAGTACTTCCATGACATTTCGCAAGAGCCTCATACTCCTCTTGATGTTATGCTGGCCTATTTCCCTTAGGACTCCCTTATGTCAAGTTGTGAATGCATTATCATGAGCTTTTCTTGCCTTATTGAGCTTTATGCCGGCTCCCCTGACATTGCGTTTCAGCCATATAGCCTGAGATTGTCTCATGTCTAGCCATGCAGAGCCATTTTTTATATCCTTTGCAGCTTAAGTCCCTTTTTACCGCGAGGGGATTTTCCCCCGAGTGTCGATATCCTACACATGTATCCTTGCATTGAGCATAGGTATGTTCCACTGCTTGGAACTAGTTTGTTTTCCCTTATGACACTCATCTCCTCCTAGTCTGTAACTATAAAGCTATTTTATTCTTTTTTCAAGCTTTTCAAATAACTGAAAAATTCCAAAAAAATAAAAAAACCAAAAAGCTGGACAAGGAAAGATGTTATCTTTGGCAGCTATCGAGTCGTGTCGCCTTCAAACAGAGCACTGTATATCACATCCATTGGTTGGGTTATAGTTTGACTTTAGGAGCTGTAATCATTTATCTGATTTTATCTCCACCAAATGGTTAAGCTTCCAGTCCCTATGGAGCCTATGTTGATGCCTCCTGTGTCACAGAGATGTCCCAGTTTGTATATCGAGTCTATGCTGCCTTCATTCAGTCACCATACGCCGTTATGCTCTTGTTCGAAGGAAGTTGAAACCTGAGTCAACCATTCCTCAGTTATCTTGACTTTGCATGTCGGCCATTCCTGGTACAGTTACTGGTTCGTGCACCTTATGATCGAGTCCTTCCACATTATACAGGTTTGCTGAGTACCTCGTGTTGGGTGATGGGGGATGCCTTAATGCCCTCCTTCCAGTGGATTTCATCCCATCGACTTCAGATCATTTATTCTGGGATTGGAATCTAGAGTCATTTTGAGTGCCTTGAGACTTGCAGTCATCAGTGGCAGGTTCTCTCACCATCGACAGTTTCTTGGGAATACATCAATGTCCCCTGATCAATGGATCCTCTCAAGTGTTCGACCTCAACACATTTATTCACACTTGTTAGTTTGCACTCTAGTACCTTGATTCCCATTTTCATTATCGATAGGTGATCTTGCGTCTATTAACAGTATACATTAATGACCGGTAATCAGAAGATGGACTACTATGTTCGACCTTGACACCTCTATTCGCATAGTAGGACATGTACTCGTAGCGGTTTGTGCAGAAGACTTTCCGGATTGGTGGCATCTCTTATATGCTACCTCCTTGATTGTGCCAGTGTTCATGAGATTTCAGCTCTCGTGACTTGATTCCAGTATGTGTCAAACATTTCCAGCCACTATGGAGATCTTGATCTATTATATATCTTCAGCCATTTTAGAGATCATGGTCCTTTGTATATCTTCATCATGGAGATTCTGATCTATGTATATTGTATGTGGCGATGACCACATATTTGATATCATGTATTATGCCTATTCATGGCCATTGTACTCTTATGTATCCGGGACTGCTATATGTACTTGGAGTTATATGCAGAGTTGTATTATTGTACTATGCTGATTGGGTGGCTGGTCTTCCATTTGGGATCCTTCATCACTCCACTTCTGGGATGGACTTATAATGTATTTCGGCCATCGTATAATCCCTATGATCTCATACATTAGGGGGCATCTGTTATAGCGGATTTCACCACTCTAGGTGAATCACACTTTGTATGGCCTTCCCTTGTCCCGCTGTAGACTCATTAGACCCTATGGACCACTTTTTGTCCTTTGATGTTTCCTTGATCATCCCCACAAACATATGAAAAATTATATACGTGGATTTTAAACCTATAACCGTGTACATACGCGGGTTTGACCCATATAACCATGTACATCGGAATGTGTGCATAATCCAAATCCTTTTGGAGTTTTCCTTGACATGGATCCGACTCATTTGACTGCTCGCCTTCCATATGCCTTGAGATCGCTCGGATTCGACCTTTCATTATCCCTTTGAAAGCTATATAAGGAACCCCTTGGTACATTGAAGGCATAAGAGAGAATTGAGAGCAAAGAAACTATAGTCCATTGTTACTGGAACTTATGCTTGAGTCTGCATCCCTTTGTCCCTTGGAGCACTTTGGTGTTCTTCCTAAGCTTGCCTTTTTCTTGTGAGCTTGCTATCGAGAGATGGAGGATTGAAGTGGTGGAGGCCCAAGTGGGGGATTCAGTTTCTCCGGTTCGCAGACGTGCCATCAGAGGTTGTATCTATCTTGTAATCTCTGATTTATATTAATAGAAATATCTTTTCCTGTCCAATGATGTGTATTTGAATGAATATTTTATCCATGGGATTATGTCAAATGCTTTTACATTATTGATTATATATGCTATAATAGATCTAATACCATGATATATAGTATGCTTGTATTGTTTACTTGTTGTTGAGGAAGTAATATATCAATTCAAGCTGAAGATTGGAAAGCTCAACGGGGATCTACTTCAACCGTCCGGAATAAGGTACGAGGTCTGATCCTTTAGTGTTAGACATTTAATTTCTATTGCATATTGGAAAGGATTGATTTCTGGAGTCAAGCTGTCTGTTGTGGTACCCCTAGCCATAGGAATTTCTCTCCGTAACACCACCCCTTTGCATCCTATTGTCAACGATGGTCCCTTCGCCAAGTGGGGGCTTGATTTTATGGATTACAACACAGTTTCGGGTGGGGGCACCATCATATTATTGTGGCTATTGATTACTTCACAAAATGGGCAAAGGATATGCCCACAGCAAGATTATCACCTAGTTTGGCATTCCGAGAGCGCTTTTCATTGACCATGGTAGGCACTTTCAGAACAAAATGATGGAAGAGTTGGCTTCAAAGTTAGGATATAAGAAAGATCACTCCTCTTCTTATTACCCTCAAGCGAATGGATAGGTTGAAGCAGTGAACAAGTCATTTAAGTCCATTCTCCAAAGAACCATCACACAGAGCAAGAATAATTGGCATATCATGTTGTATCATGATTTGTGGGCCTATAGAACCATGGTCAAGACTGCCACCATTTTTTCTCACTATCAGCTTGTGCATGGGGTGGAGTCAGTATTACCGGTTGAATGCGAAATCCCTTCTTTGAAGCTAGATGTGGAGCTTTTACCAAAGACTTCTGCTTTGGAAGAGCATTTGGTACACTTGGAGAAGCTTGATGAGCAGCGTTGAGATCCTTTAGTGGCTCTTGAGGTTAGCAAGCGTCACTTTAAGGTCCAACACGATACGTATTTCCATCCTAGGAGGTTTATTGAAGGTGACTTGGTCCTTTTGTGGGATCAAGCTAAGGAACCCTTGGGGGCAAGAAAGTTTAATCCTATGTGGCATGGTCCTTACGTGGTTAAGCATGTCTTAGAGAAATGTGCCTATGATTTGGTGGATTATGAAGGGACAATCTTAGCAGAGCCTAGAAATGGGCTCTATCTTAAAAATTACTATGCATGATCTTCAACCAGGTCTGACTTTTTGTATATTATTGTACATTTTTGCATTGCATAGTTAGGTCTTCTTATGGTGATCGAGTTTGTTGATTAGCTTTCGTTTGTTATGGGAGATGTCGATGGAGTCTTCCATTTACATAGGATGCACTAATGGTGCTAGCCGCCACACTCAAAACTCAGCTTCAGCTACTTGGGTGATCTATACTCCTATGGGTCAAGTGTTGTCTTCAAGAGGCCTATGCTTATGACCTTTGTCAAACAATGTTGCTAAATATAGTGTCGTCATTGAGTTATTGCAGGATTCCATTTCACATGGTGTTCTTTCTCTTGAGGTACGTCTTGCTTTGCAGGTAGTGGTTTCACAACTTAATGGCTTGTATTGTATTAGGGAGCCAACATTATTACGAAGATTCTTGCGTGTTAGATTTCTAGAATGACAATTTGAGAGTATAACATACATTCATGTTCCAAGAAATTTTAACCAAGTTGTTGATTCATATCCTAACTATGTACTAGATTGGCATTTGTTTCATAGACCATAAGCATTTCACAAACACAATTTACACATGTAAATAGAATAATAATCGATCATCACAAATATTTTTCATTAAGTTCAAAAAAGGTGACGTCATAATACATAAGTGTCATATACAAAATTGGGGCTTCCGAGCCACCAAAATATACTACACTGTCATACAAAAAATATACACCCAGGTCTCTAAGCATGAGGTGGAGGATGGTGCTGATCATGGTAGCACACCATGGCTCTAGCTAGCTGATGAAACAATTGAACCCATTCCCGTGGTACTCCAACCACCTGGTGCTGCATGGCCTCAGGCAAGTCCTCGACTTGCACCATGGGAACTCTCTATGTCAATCGAATGAAGTTCATGTGAATGATCTGGAGCGTCCACTCCGCATCGCACCCATGATCTCATCACCTCTTCCCCTCTATCGATGACGAGGAAATCCATCTGGCCATCATATTCCTACATCTGCATATACATGACAGAGTATCACTATATGTCGTCACACCAAAAACATGTCTTTGATTTCATATGTCAAAAAACACAAAAAAAAAATTCAAAAATTAAAAGTGGGTTTGGGATTTGTTACCTATGTCTCCATAACCTGCTCCTGGTGGTAGGGGCATGTTTGGGTCTCCATGAAAGTTGATCCATGCATAGGGATAGTCATCTATGGTGATGAGCTGTCTCTACCACCATGGAAAGAACTCTGCTAGGTAGGGGTTAGCCACCCTTCCACCTCCCATTCTGCGCATGACATTGACCCAATGTCGCTGAGCCGGATCCCAGACTGCATGTGGAGAAATTTCTACTCTAGGGCTTATCCCTGACACCCGATCAAAAAATAATGTGCTCAGTATGCTGCCAAACCCGAAGTTCTACACCTTACCCATCTTACAGTCATTGAGCTACTATTTCATGTTGCTCAACAGCATAGTACTCCATTCATATATCATAGGCCGCATACACTCTACTGCATAGAACATTAGTGGCCTTGAGGCCTGGTGGAGTGATGCCAAGCCTGCTATCCTGCCTAATGCCAATAGTATGGCTTTCAGCCCCAGAATCTGAACTGCGTTTGTCAGGATATGATTCCCAACCTTCTCTGTATTAGGAAGGAAGTACACAACTATGTAGTCCTCTATAGTCAGTTCGCCTCCTGGCCCACGGGATCGGAGGTTCACCACCTCCCCTCATCGAGACAAACCTATGATGAAATATATGTCCTCAACCTCAATGCTAAGTGACATCCCATCTATTTGAAAGGTCTCAGAATTTGGATCCTAGTAATCTACCAGCAGCTAGAGTAGTCTTGGCTTTTCCCTCAAGCTGCCAAGGCACCAAAACTTGTATAGACCGCATGCCTGTAATTTTTGTTGAGCCATGAGATCAGCCTGAACAGCTTCCTCAACATCACCATGTTCCCTCTCTCTCTATTCTAGTACCATCCTGCACATAAATTTCAAATTTTGATCATTATTTTCCCACAAAAACTATGTTCATGGCCCTATATGTGACCGTCTGCAAAACAACCATGTATGTATGCGGATTTCGTGGTATTTTCTGCATATGGTTAGCCATATACATGGAAAAATGGCCGATATCCACGTGGACCGAAATGCCCAAGTTGGGATGGCCTTTAAAAATAATTTGAATGTGAAAATTTAAAATTTTTACATGAAAATGAAGGGGAGGGGCAAGGGAATTTACCTGGATCAAACGCAGAGCAATTCCGCTGGACGATGCTCCTGGAATTCGCTTCTAAAGTTCTGGACTCAAATGGACTATGGTGGGTGAAAATTCCAAATGGAATGAAATTTTTAAAATTTTCACTATTTTATAGATTTTTTTTGAAATTTTTACCCACTTTCTATAGTTTTTGACCGTTTCTGACCATTTTGGACCATTTGAACTAATTTGATGTTGTAGGAGCTCATTTTGAGTGCGGTTTGGCCGTGTCTTTGACCTGTTCATGCCTATTTCAGGTATTATGTCTAAATTGGCATATAGGTTAGGATTTCACATCCACTTGCATTTTGCATGGCCTTATGACCATTTCATCTTAACCCTAGGTATGAACCCATTCCATCTTGTCACGGAACCTTCATGCTGCTTTTAGAAGTGACATTATGCGAATGGTAGAGCTTTCCCATACATGGGTACCCTAGTTAGATCTTGTATTGCATTTGTTACCCATGCTGACATTTCTCTTTTAGGGTGTGGGAGTCCTTTGTATAGTACCGCCATGTCTTTGAGAAAGAGCCTCATACTCTTCTTGAACTTTATGATGGCCATTCCCCCAGGACTCCCTTGTATATGTCAAGTTGTAATTGCATTATCATGAGTTTTGCTTTCTGTATTGAGCCTTATGTCATCTTCCTGACTTTGATTATCAGCCATATAGCCCGAGCTTATCTCATGTCTATCCAAGCAGAGCCTTTTTACATATCTTTTGCAGCTTGATTCCCCATTTTTTACCGAGAGGGGACCTTCCCCCGAGTGTCGTCACCCTACACATGTCTCCTTGCATTGAGCATAGGTATGTTCTGACACTTGGAACTAGTTTGCTTGTCCCTTGACAAACGTCTCCTCCTAGATTTGTAACTATAAAGAACTTTTATTCTTTTTCAAGCTTTTCAAACAGTCGAGTCATGTCGCCTTCGAACAGAGCACTGTATATCACATCCATTGGTTAGGTTATTAGTTTAACTTTGGGAGCTGTACTCGTTACTCTGAGTTTATCTCCACCGACTAGTTAAGCTTCCAGTCCCTATGGAGCCTCTGTTGATGCCTCTTGTGTCACAGGGATGTCCCAATTTGGATATCGAGTCTATGCTGCCTATCTTCAGTCACCATTTTCCTTTATGCTCTTGTTCGAAGGAGGTTGAATCCTAAGTTGGCCATTCCTCAATTATATTGACTTTAAATGTCAGCCATTCCCGGTACTGTTACTAGTTCGTGCACATCTTGTTTGATTTCTTCCAAATTATATAGTGTTGATGAGTACCTCGTGTTGGTTGATGGGGGGTGCCTTGATGCCCTCCTTCCAGCGAATTCCATCCCTTTGACTTCAGATCATTTATTCTGGGATATGAGTCTAGAGTCATTTGAGTGTGTTGAGACTTATAGTCATCGGTGGTAGGTTTTCTCGCCATCGACAGTTTTGGGAATACATCAATGTCCCCTAATCGATGGATTCTTCCAAGTGTTTGACCTCAACACATCTATTCACAGTTGTTAGATTGCACTCTAGTACGTTGATGCCCATTTTCATTATCGATGGGTGATCTCGCGTCTGTTAACGGTATACATCAATGACCGGTAATTAGATGATGGACTACTATGTTTGACTTCGACACATTTATTTGCATAGTAGGACATGTACTCGTAGCGGTTTGTGTAGAAGACCTTCCATCTTTGTGGCATTCCACATATGCTACCTCCTTGATCGTGCCAGTGTTCATGTGATTTGAGCTCTCATGATTTGATTCTAGTGTATGTCAGATATATTCAGCCATTATGGATATCTTGATCCATTGTATATATTCATCATGGAGATTATGATCTATTATATATTGAACGTGGTGATGACCACACATGTCACATTTTGTATATCATGCCTATTCATGGCCATTGTACTTTTATGTATCTGGGACTGCTATATGTATTTGCAGTCACATGCAGAGACTGATTATTTTACTATAATGATGGATGGCTAGTTATTCCACCTGGTTCTTCATCACTTGACTTCTGGGATGGAGTTTATAATGTATTTCGGCCATCATGTTACCCCTCTGAACTCACACATTAGGGGGCATATGTTATAGCTGATTTTATCACACATGGTTGATCACATATTTATGGACTTCCCTGTCCCTCTGCAGACTCTTTAGACCCCATGGAATGATATTATACTTTGATGTTTCCAATTTAATCCCTAAAAACCCCTAAGTTATTGCTGTACGTGACTTTTAATCCCATACTCATGTGTACACGCGACTTTTGACCTCAAACCCATGTACATCAGGATGTGTGCATAAATATAAATAATTTTGGAGTTTTCATTCATGTGTGTCTGAACCACTTGACTCTTGGCCTTCCATATGCCTTGAGATCACTCAGATTCGACCCTCCATTACCCCTTTGGAGTGCTATCTAAGGAACTCCTTGGATACATTGAAGGAGGAGGAATTGAAGATCAACGAAACTATAGTCCATTATTGCCATAGCTTGCATATACTTGAGTCTGCATCCCTTTGTCCCTTTGGAGCAATTTGTGTTCTTCCCAAGCTTTCCTTTGCTTGTGATCTTGCTATCGAGATATGAAGGATTGAGGTGGTGGAGGCCTAGGTGGAGGACTCAGTTTCTCCGGTTCGCAGACGTGCCAACAGAGGTTGTCACTTGTGTAATCTCTGATTTGATTAATAGAACTATCTTTTTCTGTCCAATAATGTGCATTTGAATAAATATTGAATCCATGGATATGTTTAATTTCTTATACATTGTTGATTATATATGCTAGAGTAGATCTAACACCATATTATATAGCATGCTTGTCTTGTTTGCTGTTTTTGAGGGAAAATTGCTAGCACAATCAGGATTGGAAAAATATCAATGAGGATCTACTTCAACCGTCCAAAATAAGGTATGATTTGAGGTCCCCCAAGCCATAGGAAGTTTCTCTCCGTAAGAATAGTATCAGGACTTGGGAAGATATGAAAACTACATTCTTGAAAAAGTATTAAGAGTATTGCAAACCCAGATATTCTCAAAACGATATTTTTAAGATACAACAACTCGAAGACAAGAGCTTGGAAGGATGTCTCGAAAGATTTATTTATACACTACATAAATATAAACATAATGATCTTTGAGAAGATGTAGTATGGACACTCTTCCTTAAGGGAATCTCAGAAGACCTGGTCGAAGCCTTAATCTCATGGAATCTGGCAATGTCTCTGTTGGGCTATAGGGAAGACCCGGGCTTTATACCATTAACTTCACACCAACAAAAGACCCACAGTGTTGGACCTTTCGGTAACAACCTGCGAACAGGTTGCAGTCTCACCCGAAACAGCTATGGGGTGCCGTAGAATCAGGTTTCTGCAAGCAGAAGAGGGATATTACTGTACCTTTAGTTTCTAACACTTATAATCATACAATGCATAACTTTAATAGTTACTTATTTAGCTTCATGGTTAGATAAACAAACAGTGCCTTGCTTAACCCTTTACTGGGAATTCTAGCGAAGTTAGTATTTAGCAGTGATCTTACTTATCAGTTATATATTTATCAATGCATAAAAGAACATAACAACAACACAACAGAAACCACAACACACGATATAACGTGGTTCACCCCTAGTTTAGGGGTTACGTCCACAGAACTGTGTTTTATTCCACTCTTTACAAAAACCACAGTTCTGATCTATGCACTCAGCTGCAGATCTCTTCAAGTCCTCAAAGCCGCGCACACAGCTGCAGGCCTCTGTGCACATAGCTGCAGAGGTCATCCATGCACACAGCTGGGACTTAACCTTCTTACAAAACAAGCCTTAGCTTCACATCAATTCATCTTACATCAAAAGCCTAAACTGACTTCTTTACAAGAGTGCTTATTTATAGTGCACTTATTACAAAACCATGGGCTTAAACCATGGGCACCTCGAACCCTAGACTCTGGACTTAAACCATGGGTTTATTACAAAAAGAGGACTTTGACTCAATGCCGACACCCCTAAGACTATTTTGAGTCGTAAGTCTGCTTACAAATTCCCATAACCCCACGGATTTACCTACCTTAAGGACCGTTAGGGTGCGCGCCCCAACAGGCCCCTAAGACTCACCAGTGTCCCGTCTCGGGACACTCATCTGCTTTTCTGGTGGTAGAATCTTGTTGGAGAAACATAGTGTGCTTCTTGCTGAAGCCATACATGCAGTTGTCGGCTGCTTGTTCCTTTACTCCGTAATATTTATGCTGGTTAAGGCCTTCTAGATCTATCAGCGACCCCATCCTTCGATCTGCTTGATGAACATTTGACCATCCACAACTTAGGGTCCCCAGAATTGTGTGTCAAGGTGCATAAGACAAACAACCGCCTCAGTTCTGCTAAACCGGGAGGATACATCTTGGGATGTTTCAGAGTTTTCTTATGAAGACTGGTGCTTTTCTTTGTGCGGCTTAGAGCGCACTTCTGCCTTTCTTCCTTCCTCTTAGAGCGAACTTCTACCTTTCTTTGCGCCTTGGTTGAACATGGTTGCATGGGTGGATTGTTCAGAAGGTTCAGTAGATCTCTCTCCTTGACCACTCGTAATAACTCCTGGACTTCACGATCATTTGACATAGTTGTAACTGAAGAAACTCAAAGAAATGCACAATGCAGGAGTCATAGGCTGATGCAGCTTCTTATATAATCCCGCAACAAAATCTGTCATCATGGTGCATTAATGATGCCGAATCTAATGGAGTGGCGGAAATCTTGTCCACATGGCGCCAAATTTCCCAAAATCTCATCATTGCAAGCAGTTAGGGCAGTTCTCATGCCGGCGCCGCCAAGTCTAGTTTGTCCCATCTATCACATTTTAGGCTGTGAAAAACCTTTGATCTTTGACATAACTACTAACTTCAGCTGCACCTTGATAAGTACCTTCGACACAATATTCACCTTCGACCCATCCTAACCTATACGGAAATCAAACTTCAACCTTCAGACTTTGATAGTCTTCAACACTTCGTAGCATTGAGAACAACTTCATTATAGTCTAGTACCCAATTCCAGCTCTTCTTGGTACTTAGACTGTCCTTCATGCTGTTACTTCAGATCAAGGGGTCCCGATTTGTCCCTGTACTTATTTAACCTACTTCCATTCACCATGGAAGGTAAAATTTCTCCATTCAATTTAGCTAACTGGACTGTGCTACCATCAGTAACTCTCTGCACTATGTATGGTCCTTTCCAATGTGTCTTGAACTTCCCCGGGAATTTCATTAATTTAATGTCATATAAAAGCACAAGATCACCATTCTGGAACTGCTTCTTCTTAATGTGTCTATCATGCCATGCTTTTTCTCTAGCTTTCTATACTTGCTGCTGGAACCTTGCAATGAATCTGTCCTCTTCAAGTTCTAATATCTTTTCCAGCCTTTCTTTCATCATATCTGGGTCATCCATCTCTATAAAAGTAGATATTCTGAGGCTAGGGACAATGTACTCCATGGGCATGACTGCTTCTTGTCCATAAACCAACCTAAAAGCTGTATGGCCTGTCAACTTCTTGCAGGTGGTTCTATAATCCCATAGTACTGCTGGAATTCTAAGGTCCCAATAATTTCTGTTAGCATTGAAAACCTTCGTCAGAGCGTGTTCAAGGATCTTGTTAAAGGCTTCGACAGTTCCATTTACTTGAGGATGATAGGCAGTACTCTTCTGATGATATACTTGAAATTCTTTAGTCAATACTTCAATAGTCTTATTTAAGAAATGTGATCCTTGATCGCTCATAAGAATTCTATGACACCCAAATCTTTACAAGATGTTATCGAAGATAAACTTCGCGGCTGTAGCAGCACTACAGGTCTTAACTGGTTGAGCTTCAACCCAATGAGTAAGGTAGTTAGTTGCTGTAATAATGTATCTTGCTCCTGACTTCTTCGCAGGTGGATTTATAGGGCCAACAAAATCAATAGCTCACTTGTCAAATGCTTGTAAAGTTACCTGCGGGGCTAGAGGCATCTCATCCCTCCTGGATGGTTTGCCTATCCTTTGACAGATGTCACAGCTATGGAAATATTCTCTTGCATCCTTGTGAATTGTGGGCCACCATAATCCAGCTGTCAAAATCTTCTGTGCTGTAGCTTTTCCTGCATAATGACCTCCTGCTGTTCCGAAGTGTGCCTCAGCCAAAATTAATGGCTTTTCATGCTCCAGGACACATCTGCGCAGTATTTCATCTGGTCCCATCTTATATAGCTGTCTTGATATTAAGGTAAAGTCGGCTGCTCTAACCACCAGCTGTTTCTTTTGCTGCGTTGTCATTTCGGTGGGTGCAAAACCTGTAGACAAATACTGAACAATATCCTGGAAATAATCATCAACCATCTGAATGGCAAACAACTCAGCATCAGGAAGATCTTCGTCCAAACTAACGGGCTCTTCTCCTGACTCGAGCCTCAACAAGTGGTCAGGACCTAGGTTCAGTATTCCAGGTTTGACTATGATCTCAAAGTCATATTCCTGAAACAAAATCAACCATCTGCATATCCTTCCACCTAGCACAGGCTTGTTAACCAAATACTTCAAAGCAGAGTGATCAGTGAACATCTTAAAATGAGATCCTAACAGATAATGTCAAAAATTCTGTAATGCATAAACCATAGCTAAACCTTCTCGTTCTGTAGTAGTATAATTTTTTTCTACTGTTGACAGTTTTCTACTTGCAAAAGAAATAGGGTGATCGATATTACCTTCACCTGACTGAGCCAATACTATTCCCAAAGCAATGGAGGATGCATCGACATGCACATGAAACTCCTTATTCCAATCAGGGAATACTAAGATAGGGGCAGTTACCATCTTTTCCTTCAAAATATCCAAGCTTGCTTGACACTCAGGTGTCCATTCAAACCTAATATCTTTCTTCAATTGCTTTTCCATAGGGGCTGTTATCTGAGCATATCCTTTAATGAATTTTCTGTAATAACCAGTATGACCAAGCGTAGTGCGTAGTTGTTTAACAGAATTCGAAGGTGGAAGGTTCACAATAATGGCTATCTTCATAGGATCCATCATCAATCCTTGCTTACATACAATGTGACCTAGTAGAATTCCAAAAGGGGCACAGAAGATACACTTTTTCAAGTTCAAGGAAATCTGATGCTGTCTACATTTGTCCAGCATAAGTCTTAAACTATCTATGTGGTCTCTTAATAACCCGAAGATAGTCCATTCATCAAAATAAACTTCTAAGAATTTATGTATGAATTCCTTAAAAGCAGAGATGACTACTCTAGAGAACATGGCAGGTGCATTCTTCAATCCAAAGGGCATAACTGTATACTGGAAGGATCCCATTTCTGCAGTGAAGGTTGTCTTATGTTGATATTCTGGAGCAATTCGAATCTGATGGTAACCTGAAAATCCATCCGTAAAAGAGTACACTTCTTGACCTCCAACATTGTCTAAAACTTCATCTGTAAAGGGAGTGGGGAAAGGATCATGCAAACAGGAATCATTCAACTTCCTTAGATCGACACAGATTCTGATTTCTCCCTTAGTCTTCTTTTCTTGCACCACCATAGGACTGACCCACTCAGACTCTTCAATAGGCTCAATGATTCCTGTAGCAAACATCTTATCCAGCTCCATTCGGAATTTATCCTTATATTTAGGGTTCAGCCTATAAGGGTGTTGTTTCACAGGCTTCGCATCATGTTTCAAAGGGATCTTTATCACTCATATATCACCAAGGATACATTTCATCTCTGAGAACTTCCTTGAAAATAGATCCTGATATTCATGGAGAAGTTGGGTCACCTTGCTTACCATTTCGTCATCCCAATAATCTCTAATGGTAGCATACTTAGGGTTTTCCTCTGACCCAATGTTTACAGTCCACGTCTTCAGGGGTTGAGTCACTTCAAGTGTCTCAACTGCTGGTCCATGTACTTCATAGTGTCCTTCTGACTCAGGAATGTTAATGTTACACGGATTGTCATCCTCGTCAATTACGAGGATATAACATTCTACTGCATTGGCTTCCTGTGCCTTCCAATCAGGTTGGTATTCTGCTATTTCTTGATCATCAAATACTTTAGTATGGATCAACCTAACAGCTACGTCCAAAGCAGGAGAAACCTCATTAATAGAGAATGTTAGCACAAAATTATCAACAAGACAATCCCAACTTATAGTACCATGGCGAAGCTCGACCTACGCATACCATTTCTTTGCGATAGGTTCTAGGGTGTGCACAAACCTATGTACCCATTCTTCACGAGGTACATACTTCCATGCCTTGTAGCATTGTTCCAAATGTCCCTGAGGACTAGTCTTAAAATTAAACCTGCTTTGCACCTCTTGAGGTTGGTCCCTGAATCTTAGGTAAAGGGATTCTGGCATGCTTCCCAACTATGAATGTACTTTTTGTGACCATTGCACCATATGGCTGCTGTGGCTCTGAATGTTGAATCCAGAGTCTCCATTTTCTGTGAGTCTGGTACCTGCTCTGATAATTGCACAATAAATTGTTCTGGGTTCGTCGAACCATTAAAAACTGGCAAGGTTCTTGTCTGTGAGCCAAGCCATCTGAGAGACTTGGTAATTCTGGCACATCGATGGCAATGTAGCTCATACAGTCTATTCTGCCAATTCTTTAGGCCATCATCTGAATCTGTCATGCAAGAGCTGTCACACTGCCAATCCATGATACCTTCGGCAGTAGGATCAACATAATCTTCTTCCTTCGCTGTGATATTGTAGATGTGGTCCAAAACATCCTGGTCTTCATCTCTTACTGGCTCTATGTATCTCTCTCCTTGAGAAGGATCCAATGGGACTATGACTCTCAGTTCTTTCCCTTTGAAAGTCATCTATCTCTTCTTCAGGTTGATGACTGCATCATTGTCTAATTCCCACTCAATACCTAGCAATGCTGGATAGGGTTTGCTGTCGTCAATGATCTCAATAACTTCGAAGTCTGCTACAGTACAGACGCCATCAATACCTACTGGGACATTAGGGAATCGTCCTAGGGGCACAATCTTTTGCTGATTGGCTAATCTCAACTGTATAGGGGACCAATCAAGGGTAGGTTTTCCCATTTGTTCCCAGGTTTTCTTAGTTAAGACATTTACCTATGATCCTAGGTCCAAGATAACATCAGTCATATCATACTCACCTATCTAAGCATTCAATCTCATTTCCCTGCTAGTTCTCCTGACTCTATTAATAGCTTTTGCCTGACCAGAACTTTACTGAGGTTCGTAGGAAGCAATAACTTTCTGCAACTCACTTAAAGCATTTTGATTTCTTAAGAGCTTCAGACAAATTTGTAAAAAGGAGGACAATGTACTTACTTTGTCCGTCGAAGCCTCTTGCGGCTGCGACTGCTGCTGATGTTGTTGCGCAGGTGCTACTGATGTGCTAGGAGCAGCAAAATATCTCTTGGCTTCCATGAATGTCTCTTTTTCTATTTTGATATCAAATGCCGGGACTTTCTCTGGGGCCTTACGAACCCAAGCCTCATCAGGTTGTTTCTCCTTATTCTGTATGTGCGTCATAGCTCCACTCCGGGTAACAACATTAATGGCTGGGGCAGGTCTTTGCTCGACAGAAATCATCTGAATATTCTGAGTAGGGGCACTGTTTCTTTCCTGAATATTATCTATCAATTGCGGGCACTGCTCGATCACATGATATACTGCTCGGCAATACCGACATGTCATAGTTGGGTTCCGACAGTCTCTCGCTAGATTCCCGGCCTGGTTACAGTTGTAACACACAACTTGGCCTCTTCCTCTTCTGGCCATACCACCATGACCACGACCTCCAAAAGAACCTCTAACTGATGCACCACCGCGGTAACCATAGCCATCATTGCTCTGTCCCTCATTTTGTACCTGATAGGTGTCGTAGGTGCATTCTCTCATGAGGTCATAACTGCGACACTCATCTTCATTATGTCCTACAAACTTACAGAATTTACAATAGGGGTTCTTAGGTACTTGCCCATACCTCTGGAGCAGATAACAGTCTTCAGGTCGATGCTGACCTGCTGTTCTATAGAGCTCACCATATAGGACTTGCGGGTTAAACGGGTTTGGTGCACCAGTATTTAGGTAATTTATTACCGCAGGACACTGTTCCTTGGAATGACCTTCTGTTCGACATTGTGTACACCAAACCTCTTCGCGACCGGTTTTCCCTCTCTTCATATCACGAAGCTCCAGAGCCATTGCTGCCAACTGCGCTTGGATTTGAGCAATAGCAGAATTATCTTTGACAGGAGCAGTTTCAAGCTTCATCGCGATTTCTAGAGCCTCCTGTTGGTTAGCAACCTTCTGTTGCATGAGTGGGGTTCTTATATGTGGTAGCAACGCTGCAATGAACCATTCTTTGTGCTGCGCAGGTCTAATGGTGAAACTGACTTGGTTTAGCAGAACTTTGAACTTTTGATCAAAATCCCACACTGATTCTCCTAGCCTCTGCTGGATTTCCTTTAGTTCAGTGTTACACTGCGACTCTGATTTAGGCTTCTTAAATTCCTTTATCATTGTTGCTTTTATATCAGCCAAGACATGGTTCTGAGTGCTGGAAAACTTCATGAACCAGGTTAGAGCGCGATCTCTAAAAGAAGTAATCAGCCACGCTCTTTTTGTATCTTGATCCGTAATGGTCTTAGTAGTCCACACTGCTTCGCATAAAAACTAGAACTGTTCTAAATCCTCTGATCCAGTTCCTTTGAAAACAGGGAGCTTAATGTCGTCATTCATATGGGCCATAGCAGGTCTAGGGGGGGAGGGAGGGGGACTGGTAGTAAGCGGGGGGGAAATTACTGGGGATGACTGACCTGCGACAGGAATACTCGAGCTAGGGTTACTTTCAGTCTGCGACGGGTTCTCAGGGATAATAGGTCTTCGCAGCGGGGTTACCGGAGGGTTTCCAACAGAAGGGGTTTCTTTGGGATCTGAGACTGCTGGAATTACGGGGTTAGACTCGGTATTCTGACCTAGGGTATAGGACTCAAAATTTCTCTTGTACCTTTTGCCACTTCGCAGCAAACCACTTTTCTCATCGAAGGTACTTTCACTTGCAAACATAAGTTAGTAGTGCTAAATCTAACAGTCTGATTCAATGAGCAATATACCTTTTTCAGCCAATAGCATTTTAATTCTCAAACTAAATGAATTCAAGTACTTACCCCTTGGTCCTTTGAAGAACTGTCGTTCGGCTTCGCTGAAGGACGTACTTGTTTCAATGGCGAACTCCGTCACAAATGCTTCAAGGGTTCGCGTTGTCCAGAAATCAACAGCGCGGGATATCTCGTTGTTCACCATTTTCAATATATTAATTATTGCGGGGGTCCAATCTGGAAACTTATGTTCTTGGAAGTTCGTCCTTCTCTCTGTTAACCTGGATAACCACTGGTGCAACTCTATGTGGATACTATCAAATAAAATTTCATACACATCAGAAAAAACATACCTTTGTAAAAATTCATTTGCACTACGACGCGGATCTTTGTTCTCTTGTACAACAAAGTTCAGATAAGTCTCTTCAATCCAATCACCGATTTCTTTCACTGAGGGTCTCCAAAACACAGCCCTCGAGGTACGACGTAAACCCCTCTTGAGCAGATGCTGAGTTCAACCGGCAACGGAACCAATTTGTTGGGCTATAGGGCAGACCCGGGCTTTATACCATTAACTTCGCACCAATAAAATACCCACAGTGTTGGCCCTTTCGGCAACAACCTGCGAACAGGTTGCAGTCTCACCCGAAACAACTATGGGGTGCCGCAAAATCAGGTTTCTGCAAGCAGAAGTGGGATATTACTGTACCTTTAGTTTCTAACACTTATAATCATACAATGTAGAACTTTAATAGTTACTTATTTAGCTTCATGGTTATATAAACAAACGGTGCCTTGCTTAACCCTTTACTGGGAATTCCAGCGAAGTTAGTATTTAGCAGTGATCTTACTTATCAGTTATATATTTATCAATGCATAAAAGAACAGAACAACAACACAACAGAAACCACAACACACGATATAACATGGTTCACCCCCAGTTTAGGGGTTATGTCCACAGAACTGTTTTTTATTCCACTCTTTAAAAAAACCACAGTTCTGATCTGCGCACTCAGCTGCAGATCCCTTCAAGTCCTCAAAGCCGTGCACACAGCTGCACGCCTCTGTGCACATAGCTGCAGATTTCCTTAATCACCCAAAACCCTCTGCGCACACAGCTGCAGAGGTCATCCATGCACACAGCTGGGACTTAAAATTCTTACAAAATAAGCCTTAGCTTCGCATCAATTCATCTTACATCAAAATCCTAAACTGACTTCTTTACAAGAGTGCTTATTTATAGTGCACTTATTACAAAACCATGGGCTTAAACCATGCGCACCCCGAACCCTATACTCTGGACTTAAAGCATGGGTTTATTACAAAAAGAGGACTTTGAATCAACCCCAACACCCATAAGACTATTTTGAGTCGTAACTCCGCTTACAAATTCCCATAAACCCACGGAGTTACCCACCTTAAGGACCGTTAGCGTGCGCGCCCCAACAGTCTCCCACAAATATTTTGCACAAATTGGGGAGATGTGTAGAAATTACTCTAGAAGTAGGGGGAAAGTTGGGAGGAATCTTTGAGAACCTTATAATAGGAATCTAAAAGGAAATACTCCCAGTTCAGGAGGAGTCACAAGGATAGAGTTAGGAAACCTATTGGAAAATCTCAAAACATATATTTTAGGAGCAATGGTTCCTAGCTGGATGCGTTATAAGCTACGAAAAGACAAGAAGAGGAATGTGCAGCGATGAGCATCTTCTATCCAAGATGCATAACTAAACATCCCCAACAGGAATTCCCATTAAATAACATCTTTGTATGTCATTAATGTACGGAGGAGCATCCAACACACGACTTCCCATCGTTACCATGGTTACAAGCCATATATAAAAGTGGGGACATTGGTGAAACCTCTAGGAGGCCTCCTTGGAAACCAAGGGACCCCCCACCATATCAGAAATTGTCACCACAACCCCCATGTTATTACCAACCTTAAAACCACCTCAACAGTGGAACGCTATGAGTTGGGAGCATTGGACACCCCAGTATCCTCCTCCTCCTCAATTTAATTAGCAATAGTATTGGCCACAGGGGTGGAGGGGATATTCCTACCCTTAGTCACCGCCTGTTTCTACTCATCCTTATCCTCAATATTCATCCAATACCCAACAATTTTTACGAGGATGTGTTCCTCCAGTCCCCCTTATTACACAACAACCTCATCACTTCCAAAATACAAACCCTCCACGACCTACATTATTACCTCCACAACCGATACCAAATCCAAATAATAAGCCAAACAAGCTCTTAACAACATTGAGTTGCAAAGTATTCCATGCTACGTTATTTCTATTGTACCTGTACATGAGATACAATTACTATCTGGAAGAGTTGTGAATGACAAACCCAAGTCACCAGTCGTCATTCGTGAGGAAAATGAAGAAGTAGAAGATCCTAATGAAGTTAAGAATGGTACTATTTTGCAGGATGTGCCAAATATTTCAGTGCAAACCCATCCACAGCAAGAACCCATTCATGAACAAAGGATTCCTCCATTTCCGAAACGATTAGCTATAGAAAAACCTGTAGTCCATCCTGAGTATGATATTTTGAATGAACTAAATAATATCTGTGTCAAAATTCCTCTATTACAGGCTATTAAGGATATACCAATTTATAGCAAGGTAATAAAGGAACTATGTATTAAACGCCTAGGAAAGAAACAAAAGGACCCCCTCACAATTCATGTTATAGGAGAGATGTCTGAGTGTATGACAGACGAGTCTTGGATTGCAAAATATACAAATCCAGGGGCCCCAGTAGTAACTGTTATTGTAAATAATACCACCATATATAGCGGCACTTATCAATTTAGGATCTCCCATTAATATGATGACCACTGCAGTATTAGAAGCTTTACAATTGGGACAATTTCTTCGACCAACCCCCTTAATTCTGGAATTAGCAAACCGTACTACGGTAAAACTTGTTGGAGTGCTAGATGACATTGTTGTATTAGTATCCTCATGGGAATATCCCATTGATTTCATGGTAGTAGAATCAAAGGACCCTTCTAAAGGGCATCCTATTATACTAGGAATATCATGGTTGGCTACCTCCAACGCCTTCATAGGATGTAGGGACAAGGAAATGACCATTTCTAATGGGTTGTCCACACAAAAACTAGCTTTATACCCCCCAACACAACCGGTAAATGAAACCTTGTGGTGGTTAGATTGCCCCTTTGGGGATGAAAATATTGAAGATCTCTTCTTTCCTAGTGACTACTCCTGGGAACTTTAGGAGCAGACTATTGAGAATGTGTTAAATCAATTTGTCTCTTCATCAACTTGTATATATTTTCCTCAATATTTTGCTCAACTTGATCATTTTTTTGGGGATGAGTTTCAGGAAAATATGGCCCTCTCAACATTCATGAATACACCATGTGTCTTTGCAATTGAAGAGCATATGGGGTTTTATACCATGCCTTGTGAGGTTAGCCCTAGAAACGTTTTACACATAAATGCAGGGTTAACCGAGAGTCAATAAGAACAATTGCTTAAGGCCCTTAAAATCCAATCTGGAGCATTTGCATGGGAATACACTGACATGAAAGGTATACACCCTAACATTTGTATTCACCATATTTACATGGATGCCAATATATCCCCTATAAGGAAACCTCAGAGGAGGATGAACCTTGCTTTCAAAGATATAGTGAAAGAGGAGTTACAAAAAATTCTCAATGCTGGTTTCCTTTATCCTATTTCTGATAGTAAATGGGTGTCTCCTTTAGTGGTAGTCCCAAAGAAATTCATAGGGAAATGGAATATTTGTGTTGATTTTAGAGAGTTGAATAAGGCCACTTCTAAAGACTACTTCCCTTTACCCTTTATTGATCAAGTGCCAGATACTCTGTTTGGTAAGCAATATTTTTCCTTTCTTGACGGGTATAGTGGATACAATAAAATTTTAATAGCACTTGAGGATCAGGATAAAAGAAATTTTACATGCCCTTGGGGAACATACGCCTATAGAGTTTTTCCATTTGGCTTATGTAACGCAACTGCCACTTTTCAACGAGCAGTCTTAGGGATTTTTATTAATCTTATACATGACTGTGTAGAGGTGTACATGGATGATTTTACAACCTATGGTAATACCTTTCAAGAGGCCCTTGATAACCTTGAGAAGGTCCTAATTCGATGTCAAGAAACAAACCCAGCCCTTAGTCATAAAAAATGTAAAATGTTATTAACAGAAGGTATAGTCTTGAGGCACCATGTTTCTTCCCAAATAATCAAGGTAGACCCTGCTAAAATAGAAGTAATTGTTGGTCTTCTCTCTCCAAAAACTCAAAAAGAGGTAAGGAGCTTTCTTGGCCATGCAGGCTATTATCGTTGTTTTATTGAAAATTTCACTAAAATAGTTGCACCAATGTTTAAGCTGCTTACAAAGGATGTAGAATTCCAATGGACTAAATCTTGTCAAAGTGCTTTTGAAGTCTTAAAAGCTAAATTATTAGTGGCACCAATACTTAGGGGTCCCATTTGGTCCCTTCCTTTTCATATATCCACTTATGCTTCTGATAGATCCATAGGAGGAGTCCTATGCCAAAAAGAGGGCTAAGCATCTTATGCCATTTACTTTGTTAGCAAGAACTTAGCTCCCGCCGAACTGAATTACATTGTCACTAAAAACGAATTATTGGTGGTAGTCTATGCCATTAATAAATTTCATCATTATATTATAGGATATGAATTTTTCATGCGTACGGACCATTCTACCATTAGATTTTTGATGAATAAACCAATTACCAATGGTAGAGTGACCCGGTGGCTTCTATTACAAGAATTTAATATCATTGTCATCGATCAATCTGGTAGAGAAAATTTGGTAGCAGATTTCCTCTCTTGTATTCAACATGATGATGGTGCTAAACCTGTTGACGATACTTTTCCCGATGAACATTTATTTGCTATGTTTTTTCAAACCCCTTGGTTTGCAAACATTGCCAATTATTTACCAACTGGGAAATTACCAAACCACCTGTCCCCACATGAGAAACACCGCATTATAGTCCAGAGATCTAACTATTCCTGGGTTGATAATGACCTCTTCCGCACCGTCCAGATCTTATTATTAGATGATGTGTACGAGAGGACGGGATGACAAAAATCCTCCATGCATGCCATGATGGGCCATGTGGTGGACACTTTTCTGACAAGCGGATGACATAGAAAGTATTGCATTATGGTTATTACTGGCCAAACATTTTAAAGGATGCTTCTAGATATATTAAAGGATGTGATAGTTTCCAGAGAATGGGTAGACCTACGTCATCTGACGAGATACCTTTACAGCCCGAGGTCATGATTGAACCTTTTGAGAAGTGGGCTCTTGATTTTGTAGGACCAATTTCTCCCATGTCCCGTAAGAAGAACATACTATGTTACCAAATGGGTAGAAGCTAAAGCTTTATGTAGGGCCATGACAAATATGTGGTAGAATTTATATGTGAAGAAATATTCACTCGATTTGGGGTGCCAATAGAAATCGACACTGACCAAGGCTCGCAATTCACCTCTAAATTAATGAAAGAGCTCACCATGAAATATAGTATACAACATTGTAAATCCTCACCTTACCATCCACAAGCTAATATCCAGGTAGAATCAACCAATAAGGTATTGGAAGCTATCTTAACTAAAACTATTTAGCTACATCATAAGGATTGGGCAGATAGACTCCCAGAGGCCTTGTGGGCCTATAGGATAACATGGAGAAACACTACTGGACATACCCCATATGAGCTAGTATATGGAAATCAAGTCCTTTTATCTATCGAGTTCCAAGTTAAGACCTTTCACATGGATGCACAGTTAGGTATGGATTTGGACGAGGCATAGAAACAATGCCAAGTTTTACAGATTAATGAGTTAGATGAAATTAGACAGGATACACTCCAAAGAACAATGTTAATACAGAACCAACGAAAGAAATGGCATGATAAATTTATTAAGTAAAAGAAATTTAATATTGGGGATTGGGCATTACTATTCGACTCAAGGTACAAAAATTTTAAAGGAAAATTAACTACCCATTGGATGGGCCCATATGAAGTAGTTACAGCTTTCGATAATGGGTCAGTAGAAATTAAGACAGTTGATGGTTCACAAATTTCCATTTTAGTAAATGGACACAGACTTAGAATTTACCACCAACCAATATCTAAACAGGATTTTGTACAAAATGTATTGCAACAGAAGGAGATGGAATTGGTTGAAGAGGAAATTATTCCTCCTCCTCCCGATCCTTAAAGTTATTCTGGGTTGTCATTACTTGTATATATGTAAATATGTTTGTGTTCACCCGAATAAATAAGATTCATTTCTAACAAATTAACTGCATTTATTAGAGCATTCATTCCCATGATCACCTGTTGCAGTGTTGTCAATTAAAACAAGAAGACTCTTTTCCTTTTTCTCATTTTTTATGAATTTTATAGATGATTTTGTTATGAATAAATATGAATCATCTAACAAGTGATTTTGTAGTTGATTACAAATACTTTATCTATATAAGAAGCTCATGAGTTATTATCTGAAAAGGGAAGTGCACTAAAAGACTCATAATGTATTTTAACTCTTTTTGGGTACTTTCGAAAATTGAAATTTTATTGTGAAAATTAAAAAATTCTCTGTATATAATTTTCTCTATGATTCGTTATAATTTTATATATGGTATTTTGATTAAGACATGTACAATTCTGATTTATTGGAACAGTTGCTTGAAAGACCTACTTTCATCATCATGTTCTTCAGATTATCATCTTACACCTATGGACTACTAGTTCATCCTATACTTATTATCAAAACTTGTCTCTTAAGCATTTTTGTGGTAACCCGAGGGTAAGTGGAATTTCTACTTGTGGGGAACATTATTGATCTTTTAGACTGAGAGGTCAAGCGACAACTTTATGTTATTCTCTTTTGACATGACCTATGGTTTTGGCCATTACAACAATTACTTATAAGGTTTACTCTAGAAATTTGAATTATTTGTTTAGTAGACTTAACGTGCTCTAGTACCAATCGACTTCCATATATTTAAAATCATTATACGAGGCAAATCCGTCGGGGTACTGAACATGCCTGCTGGCAGGGGGTCAATTCTAAGTAACATATTAAAACAAGGGAGCTTGGTAAATGCAAGTAAACATGTCAGGGTACTGAACAGGATTGTTGACAGCGGGGCTATGCTTCCATGGTGCCAAGTAAAACCCACCGAGGTACTAAACAGGCCTTCTAGAAGCAGGGAAATATCAGGTAAAAGAGATCTGGTTTATGCACCACTATACACATGGTTCGTAAAAAATGGTAACATAAAAAAAAAACTAGAATATATAAATACATGTTTAGGCCAATTGTTTGTGATGTTATGAGATAATGGCTGTAAGTTGGGCTTGGAATCAGCCATCTAATTCAACCAATACCTAGGATATGATTATCCTAGAAATGGGACCCATAGCTATAAAATCTCACAAACTCCATAGGGTAAACTAAAAATATTCTTGAGATGACATGAAATCCTTACAATGTGGCATGGATGACTAGCTTTTCCTTTGGCATTTTTCAAGTAGACTATCATTATTCATTTGGTTTTCCCTAAGGACTGTTTTTTTATTTTATGAATGTACATATCTGAATCATTTCCATTTATTCATTGGTCTTTATTTTTCTTGCAAAATAATACCAGCATGATAGAACTCTGTATTAAACTATTTTGCAATTACTTAGTTTTTCTCGCATGGCTTGAGGGCCCACCATATTTTTGGTTTGGGGGAGGAACATTATACTGTCTTTATTTTTTTGACTATTCATAAAAGGTTTATTTATCTCTGACAAATGACAAGCATTTTCAGGATGATGCAAGTAGCAGGACCTGGTCCTAATCTTGGATGAATAAGGAAGAACATAATTGAAGATTCAATAGAGTTGTTCCATATGATCTTGTGGGATGGAAGCCTACAAAAATTCACTACATGATTAGCAGCAACCTGATCCAGCGAAGCATATTTTTTATAGAAAATCCATATGAAGGATCTTATGCAGGACCATATGAAGGGTCGAATGCTGGTCCGAATGGAATGCCAAATGACGATTTGAAGAAAAACTGTGATATTATAGCACTAATGGTTAAGTGTGTTATGGTGTTATTTTAATTCTGTTTTTGGGAATAATGTTAAGTTAGCTGAGCTATACCCATAATTATCAAGTCACATCTACACGCTTATAAAATCATTATGACTTTATTAAGACTAGTTTCGACCTATGATTTTGTACAATTTTGACATGATACGATCTTTTTTAAGACCCATATGGATGTGATATGACTTTAGAAACTTTTCAGTCATCATTAGACTACCATCACACTTATCCTCTTATCTAATTCCATGTGTAAACCATCAAGTGATCGATCCTTGTGTTAATTCAAGTTATTATGGTTGTGAATGTGGTTTATGAAATCGTATTGATTAATATGTTCAACCTGTCCAAAGTTTTACTTTGGACATGGTTGAACTGATCAAAACCTTACAAAATCATTAACGCATGCATCCTTTGACAACACACGATTCAATATTCTCCATGATGGCATGATAATCTAAACGTGCCAAGTGTATGTTGTGATCATTCAATCACTCGTATGGAGCACATTTTAAACTCACCTTTGTGCAATTTTCTTTCCATTCTGTCACCCTCACTTATCGTTGTCCCTGCAGAGTCATTATATTCACCATCTTCCTGTACCCTCTTTAATCCTTGCATCCTTGCCTCTGTCTAAACAATGCTGAACCGTCTTGAGCCCAAAAATTATCAGGATCTGTTCCAGACGCCGGAGTTTTGAGAATGCAAGGAGATTTTCTTCCAGGCTAGGTGGAACCCATTTCTTCACCTATTACATGGGTATGGAGAAGAAATTTTGCTGCTATTTGCGATGGGTTTTAATGGTAAGTTGTCCAGGCTTGGTCGTCTCATTTTCCAGGTAACCGAGGAGACTATCGTCGTCACGACTAATCTCCCAAGATAAGGCGCTCGCTGGAAAAAAAACACTGGTTTCTCCCTCAGTCATCCCACAACTTCGCTCTCAAGCCAGAGTACCATCATGTTGCAGGGGTCAAAGGATTCTATCAAGAATGGATTAAGCCTGAATACCTTAACGCTCGACTGTTCATCATCATCTGCCTTATCACCTGCGAGGGTAAGTTTAGTGTATTCAAAGCTTGCCATCTTTGTTTACTGGCGCATTTTGTTAATCAACATTTTCTCAATTTTCCATTTTATTTCCTAAAGAGCTTGGAGACAATGTTAGGCAAAGTTAGGAAGAATACCATTAATCCTATGGGAAATTTGTATCACCATAGATTGATTAAGCTTGTGATCTTGGATCAGCTCAAAACAAGGAATCGGACTTGGGATAATTTTGTGTTTAAAGTCCTAAACCCTCACCTCAATATTTGAAAAATCCCTAGACATCTTTGTAATTGTGAATCCAGTCAAACCCCATCCATAGAGAAGAAAATCCCCAACATCGTGCACATGGATGAAGATACATCAAAGGCCAGTCCATCTGCCCATTCTACCCCTATTAATCCCATGTCTGCTGATTTTTTACCTTTTCCATGAATTCAAACCAAGGATCAGAAAGCGAAGTTTGGCTAGTCCATTCTTTGGCCCATCGTCCAGACCACGGTTCAGCCCGATATTTAGACTGACCATCCAAACAGCATGACCGAGGCAAATAAACCTGACCCAAATTCACCCGTATTCACATTGGCTAGTGTCTTAGCTGAATTTCTCAAAGATGCTGCTCGTGAGACTGCCCCTACACCTGCTCATGGCACAAGTCCCGAAAGACAAGTTCCCTCTGTCGAACTAGAGATACCATCTAGGGAATTAAGTGTGCCTCCAGACCCCAAGCAGCCTACTGAACCATTCACTCCTAATCAACCAACAATAGGCTAATTAACTCAAGAATTGGCACAGTCAATGCGTCAGAATGAAGAGTACGTCAAGTTAATAGTGGACCTTCGAGAAGAGAATAAGGATTTGCATCTGCAAATTAAGGCTATTAAAGACCTCAACAAGGCTATTAATTCATCATATAAATCTCGACAGGAGAGGCATGCTATTCTAAAATATCAGGCCAAGAAATTGAAGTTTAAATAATTTGTTTCATCTGCTAAGTCGAAGGAAGCTGCTAACGCAACTCAGCCTTCTTCCTGACTCATATTTGTTTTGCTCAATGGGACATAACATCTCTCTCGTTTGGATTAATGTTGATCCCAGTTTTGTTACTTTTTTTGAATGATAAATTACTCTTTTGAAATCTATTTTGTCACCTTTTTGACATATTCCTGTCATACACTTTATCATTCAGCCTAAGGTACGAATACATTTGGGATTTATGCAAATTTTTGTTTATTCTTATTATTTCATGATTTTATTAACCAATTTGATGATATTTGGGAATTTGTTTGATATATGAAATTGTTTTGCAGGTTATAATCTTTGCGTGAGCTGATATTTGGAATGCACCCACGCTAGATATGAGCAGATGGCATCCAACTCACCATTCATCCCGCCGATCAAACTGCACATTGTTCGTTGGCATATTCTCGGATGTTAAAGTATAGAACAGTTTTCAGTTGCTCCATTTCCCATGTGCCTGATTACTGGACAATCCTCGCTCTAGAAGGCTTGCCATCCTACCTTCTCTGTTTGACACCATGACTCATGCCCCATGTCAGCAAGAAACAATATGCCGTAGCCCATGTGAGTAGAACTGCTGCATGAAAGAGCAGGAGAATGACTGTGTGTTGGCACATGATCGGTTGTTTGTAATAACGGTTGACTATTTTAGGAGCGATCGACCACTGAAAGGGTTGACCTGCTCATCCTTGTAAACACTATATATACCTTCTTCTAAGCGAGAGCATAGTTAGCTAGCATGTTAATCAGTCGATGTTAGGAGAGAAACTCTGTAATACTATTCTGAATTTTAATATAAATCATATTTCTGCTATTCATCTATGCTCATGTCTCTATGAGTGGTTGAAGCACAACCATGATTGTTAAGAGGGCCCCTCAACAACCAGTGGTCTCCATTTTCGTGTGTATTTTCATCATTCCTTTCTTGCAGTTAGCATAGTTTCATTTCCAGTTTGTTTATGTAATTGAGTTTCCGGTAATCACTTATTTCATTATTTCTTGTAGCATGCGTTTTATTGTGAGTGTTTCTTTGCAGTCAATATAGTTTCATTTCCAGCATTACATAACCGGGCGCGTATAGTTAGTTTCCTTTCCAATCGTTTTACAGCTTGTTGTTCAATTTTATATCGATAGTCACATAGATCTGAATTGCTTTATATCCTAGAATCAATTTACAGTAAGCTTAGCTCTGATTATTTCTGTTTTGTTATGAATTTATTTTGGTTATATCTTAGTTTGTTTTATAGACAATAGTTTCTTTATAAGCATGAATTAGGATAAGTATTTTCATTGATTAGTTTGATTACTGAACAAGTTTATTTACTGCCCTTTATGCATTTTGTTTCCATATGCACAAAATCAGCTGATAATTAGATCATTTAGGCCACTTTCCATTTTTTTCTGTATACATACTGTCATTCAGACCGCCTATTCAGGATTTCATTCAGACCATTTGTCCAGTCTGTTATCCAGTCTTTCGTTTAGACTTCGATATTCCCATTTTGTTTTAAGCTTGTTTAAAGGTTCCGTTTCTTTGGATTTTGAATTCTTTTTTGTTTTGGTAATTAGATAATGGTTATATTTACCATTGGAACCTTAGATATATTATTCAAAGTATTTACCAAGTTTCATCCTTATCATTCACCTCTTGTTACCTTAGTACGCTTTGATTTAAGCTCTGTTCTGTTTCTTTGGTTTTTGATCATCTTACTTATTACTGTTATAACATTTGATAAGTATATCTCTAGTCTAGTTTACCTTTGTGTATATCTTTGTGTTTAGAGGAGCTTCCTTATTAAGTTTTCTACTTGCTTTCTGAATCAAGTTTTCTTTATTAAGTTTTCTACTTGTTTCCTTACTAAGTTTTCTTTATTAAGTTTTCTACTTGCTTCTTTCATTAATTTTTTACTGGTTTATAAGTTAGATTTTCCCTTACATTTGCTTCATATAAGAATTGTTTATTTATAAAAGTAATACTTAAAAAGAATCTTGTTTCTTAATAGATTAGTCATTTATAACATCTTCCTTAGTTAAGAGTCATTTGCTTATGGAATAAATCATCATGTTTACCATCACCTGTAATTGGACATTCCTTAGTTTGCACATATTTGTAGAAGTTAATTTAGATTTAATCCCATTCAGTTTCTTTACTTCTTTTGAAATCCATTTTGACACTACTCCTTCTCTAGTTCCGATCACAATGAATGCATATCCTCAGAACCCCCAAGGAGACTGGAACTAGATAGTTTAGTTTAACCGTTATGTACATTTGTTAGTTGCATGTATAGTTTAGTTGTTGAAGTTTGTAAAGTATATCAAGTTGTTGCAATCTTGTTTTCAATATTATAATGCCTTGTATAGTTAGTTTATGAAATTGTTTATGAAGCTTTGTAATTCTTAGATTAAGAAGAGGAATAGTTGAGTAATAGGAAGTTTACTTTCTTAGAATAGTATTGTTTATATCTTTACTTTTCAGTATTTGTTTATAGAGTAGAGTAGTATAGGTTGATACTGCTCTAGTCTAATACTTTGTTCTAGTTTAATGACCTTAATAGTTGACTTTCTAGGAGTTTGACTCGGTTTTTCATTTTGAAAGATCTTTCGATCTTTTCTTTGTTAAAATATTTCCACGACACCCTAGGAACCCCTCTACCTTCGCATATATTTTGTGTCGACTCTAAGTTTACCAACCTCGGTCGATAATTGAATATTTGGTGAATTAATTAAGACATTACAACAACCAACATATTGTTTCTTATTTTTATGAATGTCATAAAGAAAAATTACGAAGGAATATTAAACATGCCTTTTTTCTGACTATTCTTATGGAGAATACCATTGGTTTTTTTTATGGGGAATCCTTGAGGGGTCTATGTGGTGCTGGAATGGTCATAGAAGTTGGGATGGATTCAGTTTTTAAGTGTTGGATGAAAGTGGGCAAGGGAACAAATACTAGAGATGAATTGGTAGCTTTATGGGGTTTATTTTTTTGTGCAAAAAGTTGGGGAATTACTTCTCTACAGGTTTTGGGAGATTCACAAGTTATTATAAATTGGGCAAAGGGGATTTTAGAGATACATTTCCTTATTTTGAGTCATTGGATGGATGGTTCCAGATTGTTGATGAAGGACTTTACTTACTTATCATTTTAGCATATATACAGAGATCTAAATAAGGAAGTAGACTTTTTATATAAAAAGAGTGTTGCCATACTATGGATGGAAAAAAAAATCATTTTTCAAATGGGGAAAAGGGCCTAGTATGGGAGATTGAATTTCTTTTAGTTTCCTTGTTATGTTTTCTCGCTATATATGGTTCTATTTGTTTTTTTGGGTTTCGTTATATTGTTTTATCAGTTACTTGGGTTTATAGAGATGGTAAGATTTGGTGAACTTATTAGTTTTTTGGTTGGGATTTAGAAACCATAATGTCTATTAGTATTATTTNATATATATAGATATATTTTCGTGCTGAAATAATAATTATTTTATTGCTAAAGAGCATTTGCAATATGAAAAATATCACTTACTTGGATATAGGCGATTGAGCTAGGAGAGACCACTTACTCTAATGATTACTACAAGGGAGATGTTGACAGGTGGAAGCATGCATGCTCCATCCATTTTAAGGTTGGACTAATTCCCAGTTAAGTGGATGAATGTTGAGTATGTTGGAGTGCACATGCTTTGCTTTCAAGTGTGCAAGGGAATGGTCATGGTTGGAGCTGCAATGTTGATACAAAGAATATGTTTGCATCCATGCTGGAAGATGCAATATTCCTTAATGATCTCTCAATGGATCCATAGATTCGTGGGTTTTTTGGACCTTCCCATCATATAATCCATGTTGGCTTCTCCATAGTGCAACATTATTCTTCCATTCTAGATGGTAAGATAATCTTTAAACTTTGTAAGATTCACAATAAGGAGGGGATTAAGAGGGGGACCAATATATTTTGCCTGGACCATTTCTATATCTTTAATGCAATTGTTAATATGGATCCTTGTGAGCGATCTTGTAGTCTATAGGGACACAAAAAGCATGGTCATCAAGAAACTAAGAAATGTGATGAAGACCCATCCTTCAACCTTGATGTCCTAAGCCATATTGAGTAGGATGTGGAGGTTATGGAATCCCTTGCACTTAAGGAATAGGAGAAAGGAAACATAGTGGCCAATGCATATTAGTTGTCAATATATCTCTTGCCCAAGTTTTGTTGGAAAAGGAAATGCGACATGAGGAGGTTCAATTTGTTATCAACCATATCCGAGACAATATGGAGGAAATTCACCAACGTTTGGATGAGGTTTCCAATGTTGTGGGCATGTTGTTCCAAATTGGACCAAGATATGGTGAATCAGCCTTGATGATTAGCATTCAAGACTTACCCAGTTTTTTTGTAATGTTACCAAGAGTGAATTTTTTTAACTTTCCTTGGGATAGATCTATTTTGTTTTGTATGGTTTCTACTCTTAGTCCAATATCTCATTCATATAATAGAAGGTTTCTAGGAATTGTGATAGATGCAAGAGCTATAGGAGTTGTGGGTATGTTAGTTTCATGTTTTGTCTTAAATATGTAGAAATTTTGTTATAGCCTGATTGACCTGCCTCTATACATGGGTAGTGTTGAAGTTTGTAGTGGAATAGGTGCTTCTACATTGGCTTGTGTCTAGCACGTGGAAATATCCTCGAACTGTAATTGTCTTTGTAAAAAGTAACCTTTATAATAGTTTATGTAAAAGGTTAATTAGGACATGGTATTGGGTGTCCCATTGTATTAACATAGAGTGGATGTTATAAAAGAGTCCAATTCAGAGTTAGTGAGACACATGTTGAGAGAGGTTGATCAATAAGTGATCAAATCTAAGAGAGCCATTCTCTTAAAGAATTTGGAGAGAGCGTTTTTCTCAAGATGGAGTTGTCTTAATTGATTAAAGGTTTGAGCCACAGTTAGTTAGTGAGGGTTTGATTCTATATCTGGTTGACTGTAATTGTTTAAGCATTCATGTGAATCAAAAAATAATAAAGACAATATGTTGTTGGGTTTCCCCAGGGATTGGGGATTCTAGGGTATATCTTGTGCAACTGTGTATTGGTACTATTTATTTTTATGCCTTTGTGCATTGGTAATTAGTTTGTTGTAAGATTCAATTTTTACATGCATTATAAATCTAGGTATAAAAAATAGTGAATAAATTGAAATCAAAATTGGTTATTTTAAATTAACATGGTATCAAAGCCTAAACTATGAAGACTAGAAAATCAATTTGTCACTGGAGTTTTTATAGGAGATCATGAAAGAGGTAGTGAAACGCAGTGAAGAGAGGAAGCCCTACATGTTGCAGTCCACATATAAAATCGTATAGATTTTGTATGATGGTACAAAATTCCGTAGAGGTCTATTCTTTTGAAAATCTTCGCGTTTCAAGCCAATTCCAACATTCTGGAAAATTTGAATTTTTTTGGTTGCCCGTATAGAAATCCGTAAATTTGTATAGAGTTTGAGTTTTGAAGAATTGATTTTTGCATATTTTTGTGTGGAGACTAAAATTTCTAGCTTTAGGTTCAAGCCTGAAAATTTTGTAGTTTTCAGATTTCTCCTTCATCAAGGAGAGAGTGTTGTTGGTACCGTTGATCAGTTAAACAAATGCTAACTAAGTTATCAAAGTTTTTTTGTAAGGTTAGGTTGCAACATCTATAGGTATTGTAGAAGTTCTTATTTTCATATAGGAGAAAGGATCAATTGGATGGGACATCCACTAGTAGTAGGGATATCTCATAGAACTAGAGGAAGCATGTGGTTGATATGGATGTTTCACTTCTTGAATGTCTCTCTAGATCAATGCCACTAGTGTGGTACATTAATAGTTGTCATTCGTGTCACATGAATGGAGTAAGAGACTATTTCACTAGCCTAGAGGAGAACAAATCTGACTTCTACATTAAACTTGATGACAACACCATATATAGTCCAACAAGCATAAGGACTATGAAGTTTTACAGGGAATCTAAGAAGGAATCACTGGTGAAGGATGTACTATATGTAATGGGTCGTAGAAGAACTTGATTTCACTTTTGAACTTGGAGGAAAAAGGGTTTGAGGTGACTTTATGGGAGGGGAAATTCTACATCCATCCCAAGGGGTTTAGTTTTAGCTCGGCAAAAGTAATCGAGGTTAGGAAAAATAAGTTGTACAGAATCCAATTTGAGCTATCCAATTTGTTGGTGAGTAGCAACTGCAGTCATGATATAGTGAGTTATGGAATAGAAATATGACACATTTTCATCATGGAGCACTCAAAGTGCTCAAGTATATAGTGATTGGTTTGTATTCTTTCGATATAGACCATCACAATGTATGCAAAGGGTGTGCCATGGGAAAGTACGCCAACAATCCATTTATCAAGAGTGATAAAATATCCAAGCGGATCTTGGATATTATCCATTCAGATATTTGTGGGTCCATTTCAGTCGTGTCTATTGAAGGGTTCATTTATTTTGTGAGCTTCATAGATTACCATTCCAAGAAGACATGGATATATATCTTGAAGAGAAAGGAATATAGAGAATATTTGAGATGATTCCAAGAGTTCAAAGCTCTTGCGGAGAACTAGACTAAGAAGAGGACCAAGGTGCTCATAATAGATAACAGAGGTGAGTACTCTTCAAATTCCTTCAAGGAGTTCTGTGCAAATGTAGGGATCAAGAGGGAGGTACAATCCCCATATAATCGAGAATAGAATGGATTCTTTGAGAGGAAGAACAAAACAATCATTGGGCCAACAAATTCTATTTTGCATGCTCAGGATCTGCCTATGATTTAATGGGAAGAAGCTTGCAACACTTTAGTTTATCTATAGAATAGGATCATGCACAAAGTATTGGGGAATATGACTCTTGAAGAGGCATTCACGGGAGAGAAACAAGAGATTGAACATCTTCGTATCTTTGGGTGCTTATTATACTATCATGTCCAAGTTGAGAAGAGGAAAAAACTTAATCCAACACTTGAGAAGGGAATTTTTTTTGGTACAACAAGCGACCTCAAACCTACAAGGTATACAACCTAGCATTGAAGAAGACAATGGTGCACAGGGATGTGAGATCTCAGGAGGTCAGGGATTTTAAGAATTCTTATGGATCAATGCCAATTGAAGTAGAAACTCAGAGGAGGAAGAACAAAAGGTAGAGGCTAGACCACCATCATAAGTTATTGATACCTCAACGAGTGTACCTCATGATCATGAGGAGGATCATGATGCTCAATTCAACCAAGCTGAACTTTCCATGAATAATAAGCCAACATGGGTAGATAAAACCTTGAAGGAGGCACATGAGCTAGTGGATGCTCCAAGGACTTCAATTAGGATGAGCACACCATCACAAAGTTTTTCCAGTTATATGGAAAAAATAGGAAATAGTATTGGTTCTAAGCCTTCAATATTTGAGGAGGCTATAGAACAATAGGTTTGGAAGGATTCCATGGTGGAGGAGTATTATCCCATCATGAATAATTGTGTGTGGGATATAGTGCCTAAACTGGAAGGAAATTGAATGGTGAGATCCAAGTTGATATATAAGATCAAGCCACTACAAATGGTAGCATGTAGAAGTTCAAGGTACGGTTTGTGGCAAGGGGGTTCTCCCAAAAAGAGGGAGTTGATTACGAGGAGACCTTTGTTCTTGTTTCCAAATATAAATCCATTAGAGCTATCATGTATATTGAATCAAATATGAGGTGGATGATACATGAGATGGATGTGAAGACAACATTCCTCAATGGGGTGATTGAGGAGGAAGTGTATATAGAGAATCCTCAGGGTTATGAGGTTCATGGGAGGGATTCTCATGTGTGCAAGTTGAAGAAGGATCTGTATGGACTCAAGTTGGAACCT
This sequence comes from Pseudotsuga menziesii, assembly GCA_001517045.1. Lineage (NCBI taxonomy): Eukaryota > Viridiplantae > Streptophyta > Pinopsida > Pinales > Pinaceae > Pseudotsuga > Pseudotsuga menziesii. Next base: position 129,379 of record LPNX010309699.1, on the reverse strand, counting down.
ATATCTTGGTATTCCAAGATTGAAATATATCTATTGAGTATGGGCTTCATCAAGAGTGAGGTGAATTCCAACTTGTACTTTCTATTGGTTGGTGATGATCCACTCATTCTTGTACTATATGCGGCTGACCTGTTTCTTATGAGATCTATGAAGCTCATATAAATATGAAAAACAAATCTTGTAAAGGAGTTCGATATCAAGTACTTTGGAATGATGCACTATTTTCTAATATTGGAGATATGGCAATGTGAAGGTGATATTTTCCTTGGTCAAGGAAAATATGTACTTAAGGTTTTGACGAAATTCATGATGGAGGAATGTAAGCCTATGACTACACCCATGATCACCAACTTGAAGAAGTTGAATGCTTCGAAGTCAAAGTTGGTTGATTCATAGTTTATAGACAATTGATTGGTTCTATGATGTATTTGGTCAAACACCTGACCAGATATTTGTTTTATTGTGAACACATTCAGACAATACATGCTGAAACTGAGGAGGGTGCACTGGATAGAAGTGAAGCATGTCCTTATGTATCTGATAGGTACAATGGAGTATGTGTTGAAAGTACAACTTTGGGAGTCATTCCAATGATACTTTTGTTGTATCAAGTCTGAAAACTATGTCGTATTAGGTTCATATATTCTCCATGGAACTTATGTTGTATTAAGTTAAAGAGATTATGTTGTATTAAGCTAGGAACTTGTGTTGTATCAAGTCCTATTCAGGAGAGATGCTTGTACTAGGATCTTATGTTGCATTAAGATCACAAACTTATGTTGTATTAAGGTCAGAGTCATGTGTTGTATCAAGTCTGGACTCGTGTCGTGTCTATATGAGAATGGTTCTCCTTAATTAGAGATGTTCTTGTGTTTTATCAATACCAAATGAATTATCTTGTATTAAGTCTCGAGGATATGTATATGATGTATGACTAGTCATAGTCACCAGGTACTACAAGTCTCCTTTAGGGATTAGCTACCCCTAGAGTGATTTAATTTAGCATCTGACTTTATGACCCTAGGTAATACATATGATCACAGGTTTGGTACAATTCTTATGAGTATGATATGATATAGATTATTAATTAAGTAAACACATATGGACCATGTATAGTTAATTAATGATAAATAAGATGAGTGCAGAGATAGAGAGATAATTTGAATTGTCCATGTATGCCTCCAAGTGAACTCGAATTACTAAGACAATAGTTGAGTATTAGTTGTGATAAACAAGTTTCAGTTAATTAAGGAATCACCGCCTTAATTTATGCAAAGTGGTTGTTGAAGATGACATTTATGGAGAATTACTAGTTACATTCAGTTATGTTCAGTTACATTAAGTTCAGTTCAATTCAATTCGGTTCAGTTACATTCAGTTTAGTTCTGTTTAGTTACATTTAGTTTAGTTTAGTTACATTCAAGTACATTCAACCACATTCAGTTTAGTTCAGTTTAATCGGTTAACAAGTCAATTAGTGGGCAGTTAACACTAGTGAATTAATGGAGGGAACATATCTTGTGTGTGGGAGAAAATGATATGGTGACAACTTGGCACTAAGTTAGTAGGGGTGGAAGGTTGAAGGTGAATCAGTGTTTGTGGGTCTGGAAATTACCCCTTTTTTCCCTAATACGTTCCATCCCTTTTCCCTATTTTTATCCCTATATTGCAACTGGATCCTTATTCTTCTCATACAAATAAGCATAAATATCCCATGTATAAATCATTATCTATTATTTCATTTTATGCTTGGTTTTACTTATAATTATGGATTTTATCTTTTGTTGTGTTGATATGTTCATGAACTGAAGGAAGGATTCAGAATCACCAGGTGGTGCAACTCCAACAAATTGTCACATATAAAAGTTAGTCCCGCTTGGTATCAGATACCTACTTGAATGATGCATCCAACATTAATGTAGAAGGAATATTAGATGCGCCTTCACATTTGCAACTGAAACTCCCCAAGAATATTCCACAATTCGTTGGGCATGTCTGTCTGCGGAACAACTCAAAGTAAAAACTTATTTATTCCTGAGCTGGTTTTATGCAAGGGGTTGTTAGCTGTAACTGTCTTGACGATTTGGCAGTATGAAGATCAAAGATATTCATGGCTTCCTCAAATTGATGTAACAAAATAGCTTTGTTCTTGTGTAAGTATACACAGGTAGGGAGAGCCAAGGAGTTCGTTCCTAGATTGTAAGAGATAATAGAGTGACTGTAACTATAACTGCAATTTTTATCAAATTAATAAAAGGGTGATAATTCTCATTATTTATCTATTGCAACCTTTGTGATCTTTCGAAAACATCTTTGTTTGAAGGCCAGGATGGCCTTCTAACAGACTTGCTAGTAGTTTAGATGTTGTAGTTTATTTTATTTATGTTTTGTGTGCTATTTTAGTTTGATACATTCACATGGTTAGCTGCAACTGCATTTACTCAGTGATTGCATTATTGGTTTTCGTTTGGTATGTTGGAGGTGGTGTAGTGTGACAATCAACTGTGTAGTCAATCTTTCCTTTTGTGCATAAGTGTGTTAGTAGCTGTTACAGACTTTCTCAACTCCTATGTTGTGTGTGTTATTGATCTTTCTAGAGTTTTATTGATTAGATAAGTTATTTTCTTTGATGAATTTGTTGTTTGATTAACGAGTAGAGATATTTCTTACTTGGTAAATTAGACTTTCATTTCATGAAAAATAAATTCTAGTTGAATTTATCTTTAGATCATAAACCTTCAGTTTAGTATGATAGGAAATATAAGTTCTTTTCAATTCATAGATGGCTAATGTTACTTTGATTTCTTATAGGGAGTTGAGTTGGATGAGTAGTAATTAGAATTGAGTGAATTTCATTTTAATTATCATCTACTGAACATGTTTACGCATATACTTTGCTAATTTCCTTTGAAATAACAGACTTCCATGGTTTGACAATCAAATATTGAACAATCTTCTTGTTAAGTAATTAATGAGTATATAGAGTGACCAACATTTTGGCGCTGTTTCCAGGGAAGGTAATTGATAGGCATATTTAGTAGTTGAATTGATTCATTTTCTTTAGTAGGTATTATTTAAAGCTTGCATGATTTATAGGGTTGAATGAATATGAGAATAACTCAACAGGATATTGCTAGAAATACCCAAAATACTAACTTGGAAGGTGGTAGAGGTCGTGGTTGTAGCCCAGGGTTAGGGAGAAATATGTTCATTGATGAATTAGTTGCCAAGGATAATTCTTCTATTGGAGCTTGAAATCAAGGACCATCATCTGTCAGAAGAAGCCTTGTTTCTCCTAGGCTGGAAGCATCAGTGTCAACGGTGGAAAGAACAGTAGGAGCTGCGACACCATTTGGTGTCCCTGTGGAAGAAACTACAGGAGATAGGGGTAGTTATGTGGGAAAAGATGGACTAGAGGAGGTTTACCGAATATACGAAAAGGAAGTTACAAAAGAGGAGTGGTTGTACAGTTTCGGCAAAATTTTGAAGATTATAAGAATCTTAAACAAGAAGAGGAGTTAAACATGAATAAAAAACGTCACCATGATGACCATGATGAAGAAGTAGGGGGAAATAATAATGATTATGGTGACTTCCAATATAGGGAGATAGTTTCCACACTCCAGTTCCCCATTCAGAAACCAACTAGACATGCCCCCATGAAGAATATTTCACCCTCAGTATTACCTCGCTTTCATGGGAAGCCCACAAAATATCCAAATGAGTTCCTCTTTAAGTTTGACATTCTCTGTCGAAGTTATGAATACACCTCCAGTGAGAAGAAGCCTGCTACCTTGAAAGATAACGCCCTATGCTGGTTTATTAGATTGGATGGAGAAACTATCACAACTTGGGAGAAGATGAAACAAGTGTTTCTCGAGAAGTATCAAGAATATTTCAGGACTCAACATAAGAGAGAAGAGTTATTTAAGATGGTGCAAAGAGATGATGAGATTTTGGAGGATTTCATGGAAAGGATTCTGTACAATGTGCAGAGAGGTTAGGTCAAACCAGTATTGGAAGGGATGTTCTCAAGATCATTCTGCTATGGGGAATAAGTGAAGAATGTATGGACATGCTTAAACTATTAGGGAAGGGAGTTATCTCCAAGGAATCCTTTGATCACATTGTGGACTTATGTCAATGATATTCCAAGGGATCTAGTCGAACCAACACAAAGGATCGAGACGTTTTCTCATGAGCACAGAAGTCAGCTAGCAGAGGAGCTACTTCAGTTGAGATTGGAAATCTCCTCGAGAATTTCAAAATGGACATGATGAGTTCCATCTCTTTACAACTGGATGTTATGAGAGCGAAACAAAAAAAAGTGGATGGATATCTAGTACTTGGGGTGTTCTGCCCTAAGTGCACGAAAAAGGATCCGTTGAAAGAATGCCCACTTGAGGTGTGTGGATTGTGTGAATTAGAGAATAATACCAAATATTGTCCCTCACTTCTGAAATACAAAGCACTCTTTTGGGCATCCACTGTAGACATGGAACATACCTGTTTCATTTCATAGAAGAAGTCATGGAAACCGTGGGTTCTAGGTATGAATTCTGAGCCTACTCCTTTCAATTCTTGGAATAATTCTAATAATCATTTTCCTCCACCATACTCATATCCTAACACACACTGGCACCAACCTTCATAACCTGTAACACCATATCTGAAACCCTGGACTTAATGGGAACCACATACAAACCAACAAGCTCCTTGGTCTCCGGGATGGAGAAATCAATATCTAGGAAATCAATTTCCCGCATAACCAACCATCCTATCTGCAATATCAGCAACCTCAGCTGCAACTTCCAAATTATGCTACACCATAGGGAACATTGCTCCATCCTCAATTTCCTACCCAACCTAACCCCAATTCCAACAATAAGGCAGTGCAACACTTTGAAATTTATACCATGCTAGCTTATTCCATTGCCCCTCTCCCTTGCAATAATTTACACCTACAATCGGGGAGGGTAGTGGAACCAATTTTCATTGAGGATGTTCCATCCTCCGTGACTGATGAAGGATTGAATCCACCATTTGGAAATTCATTCAGTTCGGAGATCCCCATCATTGAGGATGCTGAAAGACCAGTTGAAACACCAACTGAAACACCAACTAAAATGCTGATTGAAATACATGACAAAACAACAGCTGAAACACTTGCAAAGACTCGCATGAAAACACAACTTACGCAGTCTTCGAAAGAACCACCATATCCAAAGATTAACCTTTCAAAAGGCCATGGAACAACCTAGTTTCAACGTCCTAGGAGATTTGAAAAATATTTATTTAAGAATTCCACTATTACATGCCCTACACAACGTACCTATTTATGCCAAAACCATTAGAGACCTGGTTGTAAAAAAACCAGGAAGGAAAATGAGAGACGCCCCTATAGTGCATGTGGTACGTGTTGAATGAAGTTGTCATTGATGTCAAAGTTTGTCTTTGGGTGTTGGTGTGGTCCCAGGTGGATGTCAAAGTTTGTATTTGGGTGTTGGTGTGGTCCCAGGTGGTCTTTGCATAATTATGGAATTGATTTGGCATCTACAGGATGTGTATTGTCTATCCCCCCTGAAACAATAGTGAAAGAAGCCCTAGAGATCTAGATATTTAGCTCAGAAGTTGAAGCCCCTTAGTGAAGAAGAAAAGCCCCGGAAGAGTAAAGTTTCATTTCCTTAAAATAAGGAAAGCCTCTTAGAGAAGGTGGAAGAGTAAAGTTTCATTTCCTTAAAACAAGGAAATCCTCTTGGAGAAGGTTTGTATGGAAAGTAAGTATAAATAAGAGGTCAATACACCTCATTGGATCATCCTGTTTGAAGAATAGTGCGGAGAATGTGGCTGAGCTGATAGTCATGGGGTTAATCTCAGTAGAAGGAATGTATAGGCAACGTGTTCTCAGGCTGCAAAGCGTATGCCACATGGCTGTTGTCCACAATTATGTTTTTGCTCAACTCTCGACCTAGACGGCTCAGATCCTTCGCCTCCGCGCTCTCTTTTCGACCATCTGTTAAAAGCACCAAAAATTGGGTGCACTGTGGGTGGAAGAGGCAGTGGGTTATCAACGTTCCCTTCACGTCAAGGCGATCGAGTATGAGGTATGCATACAACCGATCTGCGGCAGTGAACACCACCACCTCGAAGAGCTTCGCAGCCTCCTCTAGGAATTGGTCCACGCTGGGCCTCTTCACAAAATACACATCAAAATCAATAGATTCATTAAGTTGGGTGTTCACCATGGGGACTTTTCATAGAAAGTCGTAATGAGGTATTGGGTTGAAAGCTTACTGAAAGGACTATGTGATGGTTTGGTTTAAAATTTCTTTTGGTTTCTTCAGGTCTGCCAAAAATTCTTTTTGAACTCAGGATTTATGCATTTGTGCTATATGATGAGGTTATGTGACATGACGATGTAGTGATTTTTGTTATGGGGTTACATGCTATGTGATGATGTTATGTTTCTTTATGTTATGATGAGACTCTATGATGTACTTAAAAAAATCCTAACAGCTTTTGTGGAAACCATAGAAGGGGTTTAGTCGGATAAGATCAGATATATATTGATGATGATTGAGAAATTGTTGAGTTTTGCACAGTGTAGAGATCAGCAGTGGTTCTGACATTGATTTGGAAGAGTGATTGAGTCAGTGGTTTGATGCAGTTTACAGCAGTGGTCACAGTTCAGATCCATCTTTATATTCAGGATAGTTGGGTGATGTACTATAGGGGATCATAGTCTCCTTTAGGTATGTGCCTGAAAACATATCAGGGCGGCAGGACGGGTCAAGGAGATTGTGAGTTGGTGCTCACAAGGGGTTGAAGCCTCCTTCTGGTTGATTCCAGAGAACTTCAGGGAGTTGGTGCCTCCTTTGTGTTGGTGCACATAAACATTGAATGTATTCTTTTTATTAATAATATTAAAGAAGCATTCTGTGGTTTTTTTTTTCCCATTTGGGTTTTTCCACGTAAAAAATTCTGTCTTGTGCCTATATGTGATTGTGCTTTATGAACTTCAGTAACTTATTCATGTTGATTTAAATAGTAGTAAATCTTGTTCAATACTGATTCACCCCCCCCTCTCAGTATTGGCTGAATATTCTAACAAGTGGTATCAAAGCCTGTTACTTTAGAGACAGCTTAACCACTAGAAGGAAGATCACTGAGAGAAAGAAATGGAATGCAATAAGTTTGGAAGTCCAGTATTTAATGGATCTAACTATGCAATCTGGAGTGCAAGAATGAAGATTTTCTTGTTGGCACAAGGACTTGAGGTATGGAAGATAGTAGAATATGGATACACTATACCCAGTGATCTTTGCACACTTAGTACAGTTGAGAAAAGAATATATGATTGAAACTCAAGGGCTGCAAGTATTATTATGGGAGCAGTAGTAGATTCAAGACTTGTCAAGATTGTACATCTCTCTATAGCAAAAGAAATGTGGGACAAGCTTCAGAATGTATTCCTTGGAGATGAAAATGTGAAGACAGCTAGACTGCAGTCATACAAAAGTTAGTTTGAGTTCCTGAAGATGGAGGATGACGAGGATGTTGCATATTTCTTTCACCGCGTTGATGAAATTATAAATACCATGAGAGGGGTTGGACAGAAAATGGAATAAAATGATGTGATCTTGAAGATATTGAGATCTCTTCCAATGAGATTTAATGCTAAGGTATCAGCTTTATAAGAAAGACTCATCATAAAAGATTTTGACATAAATGAGCTACAAGGAGTTCTCACAGCTTATGAGATGAGAACTAGACAAGACAAGCCCAGGAGAAGAGAAGCAGCATTCAAGGTAGAAAAGAAGACAGTGAAGAAAAAACCAAAAGAAAAGGAGTGCCCTAGCTATAGTGAAGAATCAGATGATGAAGAAACAACAAAATTTGTAAGGAAGCTCAAAAAGGGAACCAGAAAATATAAAGGTAAGCTTCCTCTTATATGTTTTAATTGTGGTAAAATTGGTCATTTTTCCTCGAAGTGTCCTTATAAGAATGCAGAAAGTGAGGACGATGACGATGAAGCTCCTAAGAAGGAAACAAGATACCAGAAGAAGAATCAAAAGAAAAATAACCGAAAGTTCTTCAAGAAGAAGAATTTCTACTCAAAGGAAGATGGCTCATCATCAAACAATGATAATGATGATAGTGATGATGATTCAAGAAGAATCCTCTTCATGGCTATTGATGAATCAAAAAGGGAAGAAAAGGAAGATGAAGAAGAAGGAGAAGTGAATCTTGAAGTAGAACTGATTAGTGCTCTTGGTGAGCTTAGAATAGTAAGGAATAAGAACAAACTTTTGAAAGAGGAAAACATAAGACTGAAGGAAGAAGGTGATTCTGAGGAGTTAAAGAAAGCACTCCTTAACTTGAAAGTTCAAATAGAAGAAGCAAAAGCTATCGAGGAAGTACTAAAGGGTTAGCTAAGTCAAAGAGAAAGGATTCAAGAGGAACTTGAGATTGAGATATGTTCTCTCAAGAAGCAGTTGGGAGAAAAGCAGCATCAGCAAAAGTATGAGAAAAGTACGAGTATACTTGATTATATCCTCAATAATCAAAGACCTACCATAGACAAATCTGGATTAGGATACAAGGAAACTGTTTATGAAAAAGGATCAAGCTCCAAAACAGCAGTAAATGAAACAAACGTACATCCAGAGACAGTTAGGAATAATGAAAGGAAGAGAGATCAAGAATATGAGCAACTAAGAAGAGAAGCGGTTTGGAATCAAGGATTCAAAATATCAGATCCATTCAGAAGTCCTCCTATGACCAGGTACCAAGGTTTCTTTTATGGTTCATGTTTTTATTGTAATAAATTTGGGCATAAGGCTGTAGATTGTAGAACCTATGCACGATGTAGAAATACTTGGTTCAATGATGGTTATAAAGGTCATATTGAGGCAAATCAGTTCAGTAGACCCCGTCAAGCCATGAACAGAAAATTTCTCTGACGTTAACCAGTTTAAAAGACGTCAAGAGATAATGAACAGAGGCTACAACCGATTTGAGGTGTTGAATAATGAATTGGAGTGTCCTAAATGCAACAAATTTGGGCACATAGCTGGAGAATGCAAGATTAGGTTCACAAGTGTTCCAGTAAAGAATGTACAAACTCCAGAATATCAGAAGACATGGAAAAGAAAAGAAGGTGATCTACAAGGAGAAGTATGTGGAAATGCTCTACAAGCACAGGATAAAAGGAACGGTTGGCATGTTGACAGTGGATGTTCAAAACATATGACAGGTGATAAGAACATGTTTGTTTATTTGAAGAAGGAAAAGGATGGATCAATCACCTTTGGCAACAATAATTTTGCAAAGATTCTAGGAAGAGGAATAGTTAGTCTTGGAAGCAAAGATGCAGTGGCAGAAAATGTTCTTCTAGTTGAAGACATGAAGCATAATTTGTTGAGTGTAAGTTAGATGTGTGACCAAGGAAATAACTTTCTATTTACATCCAAGAAGTGTGAGATCAGAAGGGAAAAAGCAGGCAGGCTAGTAGCAACGGCAATAAGAACTCCTCATAACATATATATCCTCTATGAAATAGAAGAAAGTTGTAACCTGGGAAAACAAGATGAAAGTTGGTTGTGGCATAAAAGATTGGGCCACATTCACTTTGACAACCTAGTGAGGATCAGCAAGAAGAAAGCAATAAAAGAAATGCCCAAGATCTCAAAACCAGCTAGTTCTTTATGCAAGCACTGTCAGCATGGGAAGCAAACAAAGGTAGAATTCAGAACGAAGGAGCATTCATCAATGAATCCTTTGGAATTAGTTCATACGGACTTATGTGGACCAATGAGGACTAAAGGAATGGATGGTGAACTGTACTTCATGTTACTCATTGATGATTTCACACGAATGAACTGGGTATGCTTTCTCAATAAGAAGTAAGAAGCATTTGAATGTTTCAGAATTTTCAAGGAGATGGTTGAGAATGAAGTTGAAATGAAGATTAAGTGTCTAAGATCGGACAATGGAGGGGAATTCACTTCGAATGAGTTCTATAGTTATTGTGAAGAGAATGGAATCAAAAGACATTTTTCAGCAACGTATACTCCTTAGAAAAATGGAGTAGTGGAAAGGAAAAATAGAACGGTTCAAGAAATGGCTAGAACAATGCTGAATGAATTAAAAGTAAGTGATGTCTTTTGGGTACAAGCAATCCATACAGTAGTCTACACTTTGAATAGATGTCTTCTCAGAAGTAACAGTGAGAAAACTCTGTATGAGCTATGGAAAGGAAGACCTGCAAATGTTAAACACTTCAATATATTTGGGAGTAAGTGCTACATTAAGCGGGAGGATAGACTTGGTAAGTTTGAATCTAGAGTTGATGATGGCATATTCCTTGGGTATTCAAGTTACAATAAAGCATACAATTTATTTAACCTCAGACTCAACAGAATGATAGAAAGCATCAACGTGAAAGTTGATGAACTTCCATCTTCAAGGGTGAAAAAGGAAAGTGAAGTCTCAGAAGAACCATTTGAGACTAAATACAAGCAGGAAAGTGATGATGATGAGGAAGCACCATTCGAAGGAAGTAATGAAGTAAGAAGCCAGCAAGGTTCTCATACTCCATATAAGACTCTGAATAAGTGGTGTGAGAAGAATCATCCACTAGAACAGATCATTGGAAGCAAAAGTGCAGGAGTGGAAACAAGAAATAGAAAGTAGAGTCTAACTCCAGAACAAGGACACTTTTCCTTGTTATCTACAGTTGAGCCAAGTAGTTTTGAAGAAGCCAGCAATGATAAGTTCTAGGTCAAAGCAATGGAAGAAGAACTAGATCAAATCCAGAAGAATGATACATGGGAACTGGTTACAAGACCAAAAAACAAGAATGTGATCGGCACAAAATTGATCTTCAGAAACAAGTTGAATGAAGAAGGACAGGTTACTAGGAACAAGGATCGTCTCGCGCGTAAAGGTTATGCCCAGGTTGAAGGAATTGAATTTGAAGAGACTTTTGCTCCAGTAGCCAGAATGGAGGCAATCAGGATGATATTGGCCTATGCATGTTCAAAGGAGATCAAGGTCTATCAGATGGATGTAAAGTCGGCTTTCCTAAATGGAGAATTGGAGGAAGAAGTCTACATAGAACAACCAGAAGGGTTTCAAATATCAGATGAAAAGGGATATGTCTGCACATTGAAGAAAGCATTATATGGCCTTAAACAGGCTCCCAGAGCTTGGTATGTGAGATTGGACAAGTATTTGCAGAAGAAAGGATTCAGAAAAGGAAATGTAGATAGTAATCTATATATAAAGGTGGACAAGGAAAATATGATCATCATTGAAGTATATGTTGATGATATCATTTTTGGAAGTGATGATGATCAGTTAAGCAAAGAATTTTCTAAAGACATGCAGCATGAGTTTGAAATGTCCTTGCTCAGTGAGTTGTCATTCTTCTTAGGTCTTCAGATCTCACAACTTGATGAGGGTATTTTCATTTCACAGATGAAATATATCAAGGAGGTGTTGAAATAATTCAGAATGGAAGATTGTAAACCTATGAGCACTCCGATGGTCACTGGTTGCAATGTCACACCCTGGTTTTGACCCCGTTTGCATGATGTATATATTGTAATTAATCGTGGTGAGGAGCTAAAGGCAAAAGCCCTACCATCGATTTGGTTGTGTATGTTTTGGCAATAGGGGTAGTTGCCGATGGTATATCATGCTATCTGGCACATTATAATTTGGCATCATGTAAACACGCACATCAAATAAAATAAACCACAACCAGCTACGGCAGTGCAATGTTAAAAATGAAAAGGGCATGATTCCAAAGGATAATGGGTGGGGGGGGAAAACCCATATGTTGCCACCTTGTTTTGATTTGCCATCTTCCTTGTCTCATCCAACCTCTTTATTGTCTTGTTGTTGTTGGTTGAGGTAGTTATTGCTGAGTGGTGGTGGTTGTGGCAGGACTGTTATTCCTTACCCACGTTCCCACTCCACTAGCAGATCCTTCCTCTTCACGTCGCATGGGGGTAGGGCAAGCATTCACTCTCTTTCCCATGACTCCAACCTTCACGATGGGGGTCTGTTCGTCCTCCCGTTGGGATGTTCATCTGGGTGCATAGGTAGGTCGGTTCGTTTTCACGCAGGGATCCTCACGCAGAGAGAGAGACGTTCTATTTTTATCCTCACAGATAAGAGATTTTGCGTTGGTTTTTCCTCATGCAAGGAGCGGGTGAGATCGTGGCTGCCACTCAACAATTTCGGGTGCAAGAGTGATTCACGCTCGGGGCTATGTGCCTGTGTGTTTCACACCAGTTTCGGTGGTATGTATACATCTCCTTGTTGATTGTGGCTGTGCATACTATCCACTATGGTCTGTGGTTGTGTTTTCCCTTCGGTCCATGCCGAGAGTCTGGTTTCTCTCCACTGTCGAACTGTGTAATTTTTCTGCTATTTTGTTGTGAGACCGGGGCTATTGTTTCCCCACGTTGGTCGACTGTGCTGCCTTACGTCTTGGGGGATTGCATGTGTGCTTCCCCTATCTAGGTTGAGAATTGGAACTTTTCATTCCCATGTGGGATTTTCTTTGTCTTTAGCGATTGCATTGAGGAGTTGCGTGCTGTTTATTATCCATTGTGGACTGATGTTTGTTGCCATCATTCATTGTGGGGTTGTGGTTGCTGAAGTACTCTAGTTTGGGTGTTGTTTCTGAGTTGTTTTGGCCACGCTAGGGACAAGAACAACTCTGAGTTGTCTTGTGGCTTGAGCTATGTTCACCGTTGGGTTGGGATTGTCAACCGGTCATTTTTCCTTCTTCACAGGGCTGTGAAGGGATTATGTTGCTGTGGTATGCAGTGGTTGGTATTCGGACTATTGTGAGCGAAATGTGGAGGCTAGGTATGCTTGAGAAGGCTGGTGTTGTGGTCACCAGCTTAGCATTAAGCTTGCCTAGCTCCTTGATGACCTGGTAAATCCCAACTGTGTTGGTTTACTGCTTGTGAACCTTGGCTGTGTGTAAGCCTGCGTTGACCCTTATTCCTTGAGGAATCATGCCCAGATCGAGGGTGGCAGTGTTGCTAAGAGATTGATGAGCACATTGGCCTACGGTTGGGTGGAACGTTGCAGCGATGTAGCTGGTTGCGGGGTGATTTCTTCATCAAAAGATAAGTTGCATTGACTAATCCATCTCTGCAATTATATTGATGTAAAAAGAATTGTAATGAACATGTTGAATGCTGGAATTGTATGTGTGTTTGCTTCCACTGTATGTTGATGAACTGTGCATCTTTGTATGATGGATTATGCGTCTAGTTATCTAGTATGCATTATGATTAAGCTTTTAATTTCAGCATGGATAATTGTTTATGTTCATGGGGTTGTTTGCCCGTATGATGTGTGGTGTTCGTTGCGTCCTCTTCACCGGTCTAAGGGACGGGGACGTGACAGAGTGGTATCAGAGCTCATGTTGTAGCATGGGCCTGAATGGACCACCAAGGTGTAGTGACAGAAGCATAATTACGTTCTACCCAGCAGAGATCAGAAGTGGATGATAACAAAAATTTGCCTAAGTGTTGGATAGTCGGAAGAGCTAGTGAGAAGCTCCTCTGATACGTCGAAAGATGTAGGCGGAAGGCCATCCGACGAGGCGTAGCAGTGGACAAGAAATTTCAAGAAAATTGTCTAAGTGTTTGAACAGTCATTAGAACACTTAGCGGTTTGGACTTCCGATGAAGCGGAGGACTTAGTGGAAGAGACTTTCGGTGCAGTGGAAGAGTAAGACAGAAGCATACCCGACGAAGGAAATATTTTGAAGAAAATCGCAGAAACTTGTCTAAGTGTCCATCAGAAGAAAATAGCTCTTCGAGCATCCGCAGTTGCGGAAGTCTAAATGACTACGCATTTGACGGAAAAGTCGTCCGACCGCCGACGCCATGAAGAAGTTTGAAAAATTTGGCTAAGTGTTGAAATCGTTGGCTATCGAAATAAATTAGTTGTTCGTCCATCCACCGTTGCGGAAGTCAAAGTCATTAACCTTCCGATGAGAAGGGACTTTCGATGCCAGTTAGGATTAGTCCACTGATCGAAAGAAGAATGAAGTTGGTGGGCCACCATTGCGGCTACCTAAATGACTAACAACTCGAAGCACAAGATATCCGACAGTCGATGAGAAGGGAATTTGAAAATTTTTCTAAGGCAAGAAAACATCTAAGATTGGTGGACTTTAGTGGTGAACATCGGCAATATATAGCAGACGATGCACCACCGTTGCGACTGTTGGTAGAAATAATTCACCGATGAAGAAGAAGTTAAGGGAGCCGACCAAGTGACAGATAGAAGAAAGCTGAGCCGACGTGGGTGAAAAATTAGTCGAAAGGACTTCCGATGCCGTCAGTGGAAGAAAGTAGAAAGGGGAAAGTTTTCAAAAGTTCAAAGCATAATATGATCCGTAGGGCCTCGACTTTTAGTGCATTAAAATTTTGTTGTAAAAGAATGCGTTCAACAGGTTAATTAATGGATAGTATTAGCAGAAATTAAATGCTCAGAACAGGAATGAAAAACAAGAGTGATAAACAGACATTAAAAGAATCACAGAAACAAGGAGTCACAAAACAGAAGTTGATAATGGAGTTCACCCCCTTCACTGGGCTACGTCTCCGGGTCCCTCTCCAATGGGTACCTATCCAATTAATCTCTTAAAATGGTACAAAATGGTTCTGGAAACAACTTCAGCAACTGTAAAATAGAATGCTGTACAAAGTCTTTAAGACCTTTCTATGGAAATTACAATCAGCCTTTCTAGGGAAAAGAAATCCAAAGTATGACAGAGAATGTCGACTTCCACAGTAACAGCACCGGAACCTTTTACATTAAACTCTCCAAGCTTCTATAACTGAGAAAACGATGTACTGCGCTCTCAACGAACTGAGTCCCCCTTTTGGTCGCCAGCTTCCTCTATTTAAGCCTCATGAGTAACGGATTTTTCTCCTTCTTTCACACAGCTATTACCATATGTTCAAACTGAATCATGCCATTCGGCCAAATAGCGGCCCAAGCGTTTGATGTTTCCTATTCCCGATAGGCTGTTCATCTCCTTATCAACGTTACAATCATATGGTAAAAACTGAACCAAAGAACCAAAAACGTTGCCAATGCGTCTGTTCCATTCCCTAAAATGCAGCATCAAGACCGTGTACCAAACTGCAAAAACCATTTGGAAACATCCCCGCGTGAACGCATTTTCAATCGGAAGCTTTAGTCATCTACTCTTCCGCCGTTGCGGATGTCGAAAGCGTTATTCTTCTGATTCGTTCTGAACGTCCTTTAAGTTTTCACCGTTGTGGCTCCCGTTCTGCTACGACTTCCAATCCGTTCTGAACATCCTTTAAGTTTCCACCGTTGCAGAAGGAAGAAGCTTTGTGAGCTCCGACGTTGCGGAAGGAAGAAGCTCTTCCAACCTCCGATCCTTATATTTTTCGCCGTCAGATTTTTTTTCACCCGCCGCTTCTTTGACCCATTAACTACGCGGCCTTTTCACAACTGTTAAGGGAAATGTCACCAAGCTACGCGGTATGTTTATGCCTCACCGTCAGACTAATTGCACAATGGATGCTATAACCGCCGGATGTTTTGACTGGACCGTGCACAAAACGTCGCAGGTGTTACCAATTAACCATTGTACCATATTGGATCTTTAAAGAGGAATAATCCACCAGATCAATCCTCCTCATTGGAGATATTTTTGGACCATCAAAAGCCTGAATTATTCTGCAAGTAAGTGAGGGTACAACTCCCTCACTTTCCCAATCTCCATCCATCTTGCTTTGCTAGGATGCATTCCTTTCAGCCTCACTCGAAGGTACTCAGCATTCCCCCGTCGTGAAGTCCTTATATTTCTATCAAGAATAACATCATCCTGCAACTCTCTCATATATTCAGGTGCCAAATCATCAACTGAAGGAATCTGTATGTTAATTTCCTCATCCATGATCATAGGAGGTTCATACAATTTAAGATTCTCAACATTGACAACTGAATAAATTTGCATGTATGGAATAAATTCAAGCGAAAAGCATTAGTACTGATCTTTTCCAAGACTTCAAAAGGACCATACCTGATAGGCTTAATATTTTTACCTTCACCTTTCATCCTTTCTTTGGTGATATGTAACCAAACTCGGTCACCAACTTGAAATTGATGATCAACTCGATGCTTGTCATGCCTAGCCTTGTATTTTGCCTAGCTCTTCTCCAACTGTTCTTGAACTTCCTACTACACTACTTGGATTCTCTGAATGAACTTTAAAGCTTTATTTGCATCATGATGTCCATCCACTGCATCTTTGCCAAAAGAGAAGTTCGTCGGTGTTTTTGGCAGATAACCAAAACAAGTTTCAAAAGGAGATCTTTTCATGGAAGAATGAACTGCATGATTCTAAGCATGCTGTATATACTGTAACTGCTCATCCCAAAGTTCAGGATGTTTACTACAATATCCTCTGTGCAGCTGAACCACTGTTCTATTTACTACCTCTGTTTGCCCATTAGTCTGTGGATGAAAAGCTATACTTTTCTTGAGTTTCGTATCCATAAGTTCCCATAAAGTTGACCAGAATTTTCCCAAGAACCGGGAATCTCGATCAGATATAATAGACATGGGCAGCCCAAAATGTACCCAAACATTTTGAAAGAATAAATGAGTTGTTTGTTCAGTAGTGATCTGCTTGTTACATGGCATTAATATACACATTTTGCTGAATCTATCCACAACCACATATAGGTAATCATGCCCCTTTCTAGACATAGGTAGTCCTCCTACAAAGTCCATAGAAATAATTTCCCAAGGATGAGAAGAAACTGGAAGAGGTGTATACAAACCCAATTTCCTATTGCTAGGCTTACTTGTTGCACACATAACACAACCTCTTATATATTTAGCTACAGTTTCTTGCATTTGAGGCCAATAACAATGATTCAGCAATAATGACAGTGTTTTACTTACACCAAAATGTCCTACAATCAATGAACTATATGCTTCTTGAATCACATGCACTCTTTCTTGATCCGTAGGACCTCAACTTTTAGTGCATTAAAAGTTTGTTGTAAAAGAATGCGTTCAACAGGTTAATTAATGGAAAATATTAGCAGAAATTAAATGCTCAGAATAGGAATTAAAAACAAGACTGATAAACAGACATTAAAAGAATCACAGAAACATGGAGTCACAAAATAGAAGTTGATAACGGAGTTCACCCCCTTCACTGGGCTACGTCTCTGGGTCCCTCTCCAATGGGTACCGATACAATCAATCTCTTAAAATGGTACAAAATGGTTCTGGAAACAACTTCAGCAACTGTAAAATAGAATGTTGTACAAAGTCTTTAAGACCTTTCTCTGGAAATTACAATCAGCCTTCGTAGGGAAAAGAAAGCCAAAGTATGACAGAAAATGTCGACTTCCACAGTAACAGCACCAGAACCTTTTACAACAAACTCTCCAAGCTTCTATAACTGAGAAAATGATGTACTGCGCTCTCAATGAATTGAGTCCCCCTTCTGGTCACCAGCTTCCTCTATTTAAGCCTCATAAGTAACATATTTTTCTCCTTCTTTCACAGAGCTATTACCATATGTTCAGACTGAATCATGCCATTCGGCCAAATAGCGGCCCAAGAATTTTATGTTTCCTATTCCCGACAGGCTGTTCATCTCCTTATCAATGTTACAATCATATGGTAAAAACTGAACCAAAGAACCAAAAACATTGCCAATGCGTCTATTCCATTCCCTGAAACGCTGCATCAAGACTGTGTACCAAACTACAAAAACCGTTTTGAAACGTCCTCGCGCAAACACATTTTGAATCAGAAGCTTTAGTCATCTGCTCTTCTGCCATTGCGGCTATCGAAAGCGTTATTCTTCTTATTCGTTCCGAACATCCTTTAAGTTTCTGCCCTTGCGGCTCCCGTTCCGCTACGACTTCCGATCTGTTCTGAACGTCCTTTAAGTTTCCGCCATTGCGGCTCCTGTTCCGCTACGACTTCCGATCCGTTCTATACGTCCTTTAAGTTTCCACCGTTGCGGAAGGAAGAAGATTTGTGAGCTCCGCTGTTGCGGAAGGAAGAAGCTTTGTGAGCTCCGACGTTACGGAAGGAAGAAGCTTTGTGAGCTCTGACGTTGCAGAAGGAAGAAGCTCTTCCGACCTCCGATCCTTATATTTTTCGCCGTCCAATTTTTTTTCACCCGCCGCTTCTTTGAACCATTAAGTGCATGGCCTTTTCACAACTGCTAAGGGAAATATCACCGAGCTACATGGTATGGTTATGCCTCACCGTCAGACTAACTGCGCAATGGACGTTATAACCGCCGGATGTTTTAACTGGACCATGCATAAAATGTCGTAGGTGTTACCATTTAACCATTGTACCATATTGGATCTTTAAAGAGGAATAATCCACCGGATCAATCCTCCCCATTGGAGAGATTTTTGGACCACCAAAATCCTGAATTATTCTGCAAGTAAGTGAGGGTACAGCTCCCTCACTTTCCCAATCTCCATCCATCTTGCTTTGCTAGGATGCATTCCTTTCAGCCCCACTCGAAGGTACTCAGCATTCCCCCGTCGTGAAGTCCTTATATTTCTGTCAAGAATAACATCATCCTACAACTCTCTCATATATTCAGGTGCCAAATCATCAACTGAAGGAATATGTATGTTAATTTCCTCATCCATGATCATAGGAGGTTCATACAATTTAAGATTCTCAACATTGACAACTGAATAAATTTTCATGTATGGAGGTAAATTCAAGCGAAAAGCATTAGTACCGATCTTTTCCAAGACTTCAAAAGGACCATACCTGATAGGCTTAATCTTTTTACCTTCACCTTTCATCCTTTCTTTGGTGATATGTAACCAAACTCGGTCACCAACCTGAAATTGATGATCAACTCGATGCTTGTCATGCCTAGCCTTGTATTTTGCCTGGCTCTTCTCTAACTGTTCTTGAACTGCCTGCTGCACTGCTTGGATTCTATGAATGAACTTTAAAGCTTTATCTGAATCATGATGTCCATCCACTATATCTTTGCCAAAAGAGAAGTCCATCGGTGTTTTTGGCAGATAACCAAAACAAGTTTCAAAAGGAGATCTTTTCATGGAAGAATGAACTGCATGATTGTAAGCATGCTGTACATACTGTAACTGCTCATCCAAAAGTTTAGGATGTTTACTACAATATCCTCTGAGCAGCTGAATCACTGTTCTATTTACTACCTCTGTTTTCCCATCAGTCTGTGGATGAAAAGATGTACTTTTCTTGAGTTTGGTATCCATAAGTTCCCATAAAGTTGACCAGAATTTTCCCAAGAACCAGGAATCTCGATCAGATATAATTGACATGGGCAGCCCAAAATGTACCCAAACATTTTGAAAGAATAAATGAGTTGTTTGTTCAGCAGTGATCTTCTTGTTACATGGCATTAAGATACACATTTTGCTGAATCTATCCACAACCACATATAGGTAATCATGCCCCTTTCTAGACATAGGTAGTCCTCCTACAAAGTCCATAGAAATACTTTCCCAAGGACGAGAAGAAACTGGAAGAGGTGTATACAAACCCAATTTCCTATTGCTAGGCTTACTTGTTGCACACATAACACAACCTCTTATATATTTAGCTACAGTTTCTTGCATTTGAGGCCAATAACAATGATTCTGCAATAATGACAGTGTTTTACTTACACCAAAATGTCCTGCAATCAATGAACTATGTGCTTCTCGAATCACATGCACTCTTTCTTTCTGTAGAATACAAAGTTTACCGAGATGATACAAGAGTTGATTATGCACATAATAGTTCTCTTCATGTTTACCATGTATTAGTGATGCATATACTTCCTTAAAATCTTTATCTTCTGCATATTGTTCAATATAACTTTCATGTGTTAATGAACTATTCTGAAGAATGATTGAATAATTTGTAGGTGGCCTTGATAACATGTCTGCTACTTTATTATGAATTCCCTTTTTGTACTTAATTACGAGATAAAACTATTGTAAGAACCCCATCCATCTTAAATGCCTACTTTGTTGTATTTTAGTTTGAGATTGTAAATATTGAAGTGGCTGATGATCAGTATGTATGACTGTCTCTTTTCCCATGATATAATGTTTCCACTTCTTCACACTCTGTACTAAAGCATACAATTCTTTGTCATAGGTCGGATAGTTACTTACCACAGTAGAGAATGTTTCTGAATGGTAACAGATTGGCTTCCTTCCTTGCATCAAAACTGCTCCCATGGCAAACCCACTGGCATTGGTTTCGATCTCAAATGGCTGCTGAAAATATGGCAATGTCAGAACTTGTACTGTGCTAATCTTTTCCTTTAAAGTGTCAAAGGATCTTTGATGCTTGCCTCCCCACTAGAAAATTTCTTTAATGCTTGTCAACGCATGTAATGGAGCAGCAATGGAAGAAAACCCAGAAATGAATTTCCTCCAATACTGAACCGCACCCAGAAAACTTCTGATTTCAGTAATGGTGTTAGGCCATGGCCAGTTTACAATGACAACAACCTTGGCTGGGTCGACTCGCAGGTGGCCTCCACCAATAATATGGCCTAGATATACTAAAGAAGTTTTAGCAAATTCACATTTAGACATTTTTACATAAAGATTTTCCTTTCTCAGTATATCTAATTTTTTTTTCACATGTACAACATGCTCTTCCCAAGTTTCGCTAAACACAAGGATATCATCTAGATATACAATTACAAAATTATCAATGAATGAACGAAATACATCATTCATGACCCGCATGAAAGTAGCAGGTGCGTTACATAGCTCGAAAGGCATTACAAGCCATTCATACAAACCCTGTTTCGTTTTAAAAGTTGTTTTCCAAGCATCATGCTCAGCAACACGGATTTGATGATACCCACTACGCAGATCCAATTTTTTAATGTAAGTTGCATGTTTCAGCTGATCAAGCAAATCATCAATGCGAGGAAGAGGATACCTATTTTTAATGGTGATTTTGTTAAGGGCCCTGTAGTCGATACATATCCTCCACGACCCATCCTTCTTTGGAACCAAGACTATGGGAGAGCCACAAGGGGAAGTGCTGGGCCGGATGACCCCCTTCTCAATCAGCTCCTGAACCTGCTT